>JARSSU010011534.1:0-24291 GCA_029619165.1 Eurosta solidaginis
GCCCACTATCTGTTTCTCTTTGCCTGATCTATGGACACACGTATTTCAGCAGTGCCTTTATGGGTATCCACACCCGCATAACAAACATACAGAAGACGCCGCGTGCTTCTGCCGAAGCCGAACGTTTCTCCAGTGACATAGGGTATCCAGAAGTGACAAATGTAACTAAAAGTCAAGCAAGAGCCGATAGCAGTATTAGGGCGGTAGTTATTCGGGGAAGAAAGTAGCGTCAGTAACTTTCCGCGCAATTACACGCATCACAAACAAGCTCACTGTGATTTGCTACCCACACTTCCACCGTGCACTTTAGGGGTTCCGCACGTCGTTTAGAGTGGTTTGCACACGACACAGGGATCCACCGACAAGTAATGCCCCAATTACTGGTGCCAGTAATTCCAGTTAACGCGCCCACCTTCATTACTCATTATGAGCCTGTTCTTGGAAGCCATAGGACATACAGAGCAGCCGTCTAGTCGACTGCCAGTCTAAGCAGATCAACGGGGCAGGATGTCCACAAAGTTATCTAGCCCACGCCTTGGATGGAGTTCACGCGGCTTGGATACTTTACACATTAGGGTCTTCCATCGAAGTAGCCGCTAAAATTATAGATGTACAAAAACTGCCCTGTTTCCGTTCTTTGGTGTCCACATCACTACAAATCATTGACCTCAAAAACGTCTTACCCACTTACCACGCCAAAATGAATCACCCTAGTGAAAACTAATTATAGGAGTTAATACGTATAGTGACCTAAAAACGTTCCGAGCCCACCCCGGAACTTGGAGGGTTACCCACGCCGGGCACCACCCTGGTATCCGCCCACTTTCGCAGGTGGGGGAATGTATAATCAACAACGCAGAATACTTATAAAACCCCAGGAGTTACGGGCGCGTCAAACTCAGTGTGCCTTTTACGCCGTAAGAATCCGTTTGAGTCTGGTCATCTCTGTATTTTCGCAAGGCTCTATGACAATAATTTGCACCACAGGGAGAGTAATGCGAGTCAAAGCCAAATTTCAGACTCGCTTCTCATGTGTTTCACCCTAATGAAGGCTATCCAACTCCGCCTCTCTAGGTTGGGGTACGGGAGGCGGGACTATGCTGACAAATTTTTTTTTCACCCTTACTAAGCTATTCTGACACGGAACATCAATCTTGAATATTTGACCAACTCGCACTTTATGGCAACAATAATGAAAGTCACTTCAGATGCCAAAATAAACTTCCTGTATTCGCGTGGGTTTTTAGGTCGACCTCCAAAACTTATTGGGAGCCCAGAATGAACCCCCCACCCACAAAACGCTCGTAGTCATTGACCTGCACCTATTGCGCAAAAGCAAATTACAGATACCATTCTAGTCGCCAAGAGAGCGCCTGCAGAAGAACCGACTACCATCCTGCTATCATTGAGCTCCAATAATTATCTAGCGCCCAACCAGATGGCCGACGACGTTATGATGTCGAATAACATTCTTCAAATATTCTGCTACCTTCACGACGCCTCGTACCCAGGCCGGCCTAACACATCGACAGCATCCCTTGAGTCTAATTACTTGCAAGGTAACTGGGGACGGACGGGTCCCAGGAGATTTCATTGTGAGTATTAAATTGTCTTCTCCCTGTACCTGCGCTATGCTGGATGCCTACTCCCGACAACGCAGCCGCTAGCAAATACCCTCCTTTTTAGTCAAAAGATACCAGCTCCGCCTTTTTTTTTTTTTTTTCACCCCGCAACCCCCCTGTGGAGTGACCAACCGACGAATAGATCTGTTCGAAGTTATCACGCTTGATATCAGCCAGTAAGATTAAAAGTGGCCTATCTCCCAACCTCTTCTGGAAAAAAAAGTCGTATCCAGTCGTAAAAACATCTGATAGGATACTTTTTCGACGCGCCATTCAGAGGAAAAGAGCGAACCAGCGTTACAACCCTAAAAAAATAGGAGAAGTCGTAGAGGCATACCACCAACTGAGCTCCTAGCCCAGTCGTGGGCCCCCTGGCTGCTCTTGCAGGAAAACGCCCGAATATCGAACAGCCATCACTTCTGAGTGCACGCCCATATGCTAAAACCAGTTCTCCCGTCCGCGACGAAAGTGATCAGGGCAATGCGAGCATAATGCCCATTAGACAGCAGATCGAGCCCGCACGCGTTGTAAGAAAGCTTTCCGGTCGACACGATCGCTTCCCCTTGTAACAAAGCGATCCTGCATCCAAACCACCGCCTAACACAGAACAGGCCGGCGGAGAACAGACCCGACACACGCTTGCCCACGCTTGTGATATGAGCGTAAGCGCCGCGACTTTTTGTTTACGCCAGTAGACCAGGCACGCATTTGATGTCATCGTTCGGACGCTGCAGCTACTGACGAACAAGGCCTAAAAACCGAGCCCCTGACCTCCGTCTAAAACCGGGAGAGTAATCTGAACGTGTTCCGGGAATGCTGTACAACCCTAGATGATTCTCCCCGGAGGTAGACGTTGACAAATAGATAGGTTACGCAATATATCGAATGAAGGGCCGCACCTGATTAGATCAATGACCTGCTGTATCAGTTTGATAGTTCTCCTTGCGCCCGAGAGACTATCCTGTTCTCATACGCATCAGAAGCCCCAGGAATCCAAAGTGTGCTTAGAGTCATACTTGGCCCCTCTTTTTTGATACGTGCGGAATGTCTGTGGCTAATTTGACTTAAATTGTGTTGTTCTCTTGACACGAATAAACCTCTCAGCCGTGTAACTCCCATTCCCCGCGTGTTGCAAATCCGCCAAGTTACCCCCGCTAGAGCCAACATTCTATATCATTGTAAGGGTGTGACATAGAGCTTACACGTGCACGGTCTTAGACATCCACGGCGAGTAATCCGGTATGACTACCACAAGTGAATCCTAATGACTCGCATTAGGCGACACTCTAATAAACCCAAACCATCTTTTGTTAGCCGTTGCTACTTCTACCGACGATTCAGAACTTTAACATTTGATCGCTTATGGTTTTTTTCCCCCCCCCCCCCCCGTTTTTGTCAATAACAGGCTCTTTAAAGATTGCCGCTAATCTTTAGGTAAAGGAGGGATTCATATCAGCCCCGCCATATCAAGTTTGGTATCGTCGGTCCAGCACAAGATAGCATCCCCCGGCGGGGTGCTAGGCCGTCTTGCGTAGTATGTATAGGTAGTCCGGGTCGGAAGAGAAAAACATGACCGATAAAGTAACGAAGACCAATATGTCTACGGCAGGCTCATCTCCTCATACTAGGACGATCAAGTTTTTGCGTGGCAACAGCAATTATGTCTTCACGGATACGTCCCTGGACCTGAGACTGCTTACCGAGCTCATTACAAGGTTTAGACCAGAGGTTACTCGTGTAGCGCCAACTAGATGCCGCTCCTTTATGGCCGGGTGTTTGCCATGTGAGACTTGGTCCGAACCCTCACACAGCTGGCAGGAAGTCTCTATCGCGTAGCCTACCTTCTAGGGCAGGGCCAGGCTGTCGCACGAAATCTTTTAAATCATTCCTAAACCGCGTATACGCATCGTGGAGCATAACGTCAACCTGCCCACGTATAGGCACTTCGACGCAGAGTACCGGGCCCCCCCCCCCAAATGCCCCCCCTCCTGGTATAGCCTGACAAAAATCAGCATGAGGAGCATGTGCGTCACTTCACAACATTCTTGCCATTCCCAGCTACACTACAACTTATCGGGAGCGCGTTGCGCCTTGATCGCGGTACCCTAAAGACCTGCGGGTGGCCGCTGTTGCGCTAGTGTTAAAATGATGCTCTCACCTGGGACGTTCAAATCCCAGGCATACCAGACAGGGTTACTGTTGATTCCGTTGAGTACGACCATCATGTGAGCCGCCTTTTTGTCGTGTTAAGCGACAATGTTAATGTAGTCACCGACGTCATGTCTCATTTCATTTACCAAGGCAAAGTCCCCTTCTTCGGAGCGTGGCGTATGACGCCGAGAACAGGGTATTCACTAGATGAATCGCTGCGTAAGTAGCCTAAACACCAGGTACGATATGATTAGTAGTAACTCAGATAGGAAATAATAATTTTAGGAGGTCTTTAAGCTGACCCAATCTTAAAAGATTGTTATTATCCCTGTTGATACAATAGTGACCAAATCCCATCTCCGGATACTTTAAATGCACGCGAATCCGCAAACCACTGAAAACAGTAATGTAACACGTATACCGTCAACCGTACGCGATTCGCAGTTGAACGTATTCCCTTGTTGAAGGTTTCATAGTTTGCGCGGGAAATAAACAATATGTTGGGGACCAGTAGGGTTCACATATGGGCCCCCCCCCCCTTTTTTGGGCTCCCCCCCCACTCTGCTACCCTACAATGGAGGTAGGCGGAGACGTCGTTAGCTTGGGAATCTTTTCTTTTCTTGTAAGGCCAACCACACGAAAGGGCGACAACCGTTACCATATCCGGACGATTCCTGCATCCGCAATACATTTCGACGACGGCGGTCAGGCTCAGCTTTCACACCACTTAGTGGGTTGGACACTTAATGGTGTGTGAGACTAGCAACTCTGGTGGTGGCCGTAAAGGTGTCTTCACCGAGAATTCTATCGCAAATCCCGTTGTGCGGTTGTTCTACACAATAACTTTTTTCCACGAACCTGCCGTGTGGTGTCCTTAGGCACGGCGTTACCGTGACGGAGTTGCTCTATTAGCACACTCCCTCCCCCCCAGTCGGACGTTGGTCGATTACCGCATGCAGTGCAGCAGGAATTTATAGTCGCTGAATAGGTCCCACTCTGATTAGCAGCGTTGTCCAACGCTTTGACACGCCAAGCTCACGATGGCATATTTTAAGTCTTCGCTCCTTTTTTTTTTTTTTTCAGGAATGACTCGCCCGCATGAGGTGATTTCGAATCTTTCATGGACCAGATATACTACAAGACAACACGAATTTATATATGCAGACAGACGACTCAAAATCCCCCCCCCTGTGGAGTTAATCCGACGCAAGCAGACGGAGTACTATCTCAAGGATGTTATAGATTTGTCGTCGGGACCCATACTGTTCACAGTTCACCCCCCTGACGTGATGTCGGTGACTCTGTATTTCCCTAATTAATGGAGTCCATATTTCCTACAGAAGAATGCACGCCTGTCCTGCCGCGCTGCCCGGCACCACATTCACTCCGTTCTGGGACCACTGTAACTTGGGTAAAACTTAACCGAAAAATATCACATTCCGCCCGATGTGTGATGTGCCCGCTCACAGGGTTCTTATCAATATCCATTAGTGGAGCCATTTCGGTCGGAAGGTAAAACAGATTACCATGGGCTAAACATTAGCATATTGTACTAAGCGATATCCCAGTGCGGATTGTGTCCCCCCGTGCATTTGATGGAAGTGGCGCAGCGATACGTCGATATCGTTAGGACTTTCCAGAGCAGAATTGAGCACTCAAACCCCCCTTTTGCAAAAAAAAAATCTGCAAGCGAAGACTGCTGGGGCTTTCTGCCGTAACGTCAGACAGTACCCTCATGTTCCAATCTCTATAGGTCAATCTTACATTGGTAAAAAGTCACACAGTAGCAACACGTAAATGTTTTTTGTTTTTTTCTCCATCAAACATGCATACAATGTTTTTTCACAGCTGGGCTCTCCCCGAGGACGCCTTCCCCATTAAACGCGGCGTCACAATCGATGTCCGCGACCAAATTATGTATTCTCGCTCCGAGTGCACAAGTCACAATTGCGACCTATCTCAATATCCCTAGGTAGGCCGAACTCCGGACTTTTTTAGGAGGTAGGATGTGGTGCCCATGGCACTATTCGTCGAAAGGATATCCCGGGGCATCCTCAAGCCATAGGGCATAGAAGGCCTCCCCCTCCCTGAGCCTCCCCTTTGTCTCCGACTTATCACTCGTGAGCATTGTCGTCACCGATCGTTCAGTAACTGTCCCCACTAAAAGTTCGCGTAACTAACTTCGATACCAACACGAGTGGGGCATTTACGAGCCGGAGTTAAGCAGAACGTGTCCCCCCCGTTACGGTCTATACAGAAACCCTCCCCCCCCCCCTCCCCCTCCCTCGGTTGGATCTCCCCTCCAATCTGGCTCTCGCGCAGTGTCGGACAAGTGCATACGGACTTGAACTTGCATGAAAGCACCCTAGTATCCTTGTACGAGTATTGGCAGTTACCCCCCCCCCCCCCCCCCCCCCGTGTCTACGTCATCCTTTTGTGTTCGTCGATGATGCAGAAGTACATGCTGATGCACTAGACAACGCCACATCTTTTAAGGCCATAAGTAATGATAAATTTAATAAACCACTATACCTTTGCTCTGGATCACCATTACATATACCATGTGATAATCTTGAAGTGATGCGATCATATAAACGTTTCGACAGAAAATCTATAAATTTCTTATCATATTCCATTTCTTTGAGTGCAAGATAACATACAGCACCAAATCCAATAACAATAATCCGAAGGCGGAAAAGAAAAATTTTAGCTCGTTCAAAAGATATTTCTAAAAATCGAAAAATGACACCGGAGTGCTTCGAGACCGGGGTGGGATCCATAGTATTTTTGCGCTGGCGGCCTTCGGCCGCGCTTATAAAAAATTAATCTGGGTGGGTCCAACACCGGTTTGGAGACCAAAACTATATCTGCGCAAAACACTTATGTCCACAATTTTTTTGTGGGTACTAAATATCATCAACATTACAACGCGCACATGAAAATTTTCAATTGAAAATTTTCAACTTCTTTTGCAAATATCTCTTGTCCAACACAAAATAATTTACCTCCGCCTTCTGATTATTGTTTTCGAGGTCAATGCGCGTCTTCTAACACCTCTGTCGATATTTATGGACGCATATTATCAGTGTCATGCTGTAGTTTAGAATTACCAAGAGTTGATGCGCTGGAAACGTTGAAGAAGTGATTCAGCTGCTATATGTAATAAATAATAACAATAAATTAAATACATATCATTTAAAAATCAGCTAATTACCTTTATTTTCCATTAAAAATGCCTTTTTCCTCCAGCTTCATCAGCAAACCAACTTTTTTCCTTTTTTCCTTTGGCTTTGTTGACGAAAATTACATGTGACATTTTTCTTCTTCCATCACTTTTGACAGAAGAAACTGAAAGAACGATTGACAGTTTATGTACAATCGGCAACAACAAAATACACGTGAGGGTTGCATTTTCGCTAATGCTTCTACCTGGTAATTGTACCATGATCACAACCCAAACAAACTAACTAAAAGCCCCGACACATAAGCGGATTTCATATAGATGCGTTCTACTCAATCTTATGCATTATGAGTAGATTGCATGTATTTTTATGCAGCACGGTAGATTGAGCGACACTGGCGCCATCTGGTATGGAAAGGTAGCCAACTCCCAAATTTGTTACAAGCAAAGCATTAGAAGAAGAATTTGACATTTGCTTTGGTTAAGGGTTTTGGCACACTTTGCAAGTGAAATTACTTTTCCCACTGGTTGGTAACTTTTACAACATTTTTCGCAAGTAAAAACTGCAATATAACAAATGATATTACAACTTCAATTGCCAATTCTGAAGTTCCTTCATATTTACAAACGCAACATCTTGGTTGATTGTGGCGATGTTTTTTGGAATGCGTAAGCTTATGCTACACGCATCTATATGAAAAATGTCATTGTGCCGCTGCCTTAACGATTTAAATTTTAAGAAGCATATGCAAATTTAAAGCTTTCAGCCATTTCACTCTGTAACTTGTTGTTTGATCAATGACAGTTTTGAATTAAATGACCGATATGAATATATTTATAATACTCACCACATAATGGAACTCATCCTCATCATTTTATTTTTTGGGAGCTCATCACCAGCATCACAGACCTACATATGTGTATATAAATAAATATATTAATATTTATAACATTTTTCACTTCAAGTTTTTATTACGCTAATAATGCACACAATTCTCACAAAATACATCGTGTGGTTATTCAGCCGCAGAAAAACTGCTCTGCTATGTCCAGCGCTGGTAGCATGAACGACGTTAGCAAACATATCGCTCATTTACTTTAATAGTGTCATAACTCAAACAACATATGTTGCGCATATAAATGCATATTTATAGCACTGGTAAATTTTTAACTGATGACAAAATTTTTTTTATATAACATGGGTTGTAAGGGACCTGATCCATTCATAAGGATCGAGGGTTATCCTAGCTCTCCTGTATAGGACCTAGTCCGAGAGAAGGTATGGATTGGACTATTGTCTTAGATCTCCAGCCGCATTTATCCAAGCATTAAAATTAAAATTATTTTTATTTATTTATTTATTATTAATTAAAATTAATTTTGGCTCATCGCCAGCCTTTATATGTTCACAATCAAATTCTTAATTCTATTCTTCATACAAAATTGCTTACTTGCTAAATTGAATTTGGAACAATTTTTTATAATCGATTTCCGCATGCAACGCGAGAGCTTCAATAATACATAAAATGCTTAATTGCTAATTGTTTCTAGAGCGATATTAATAAGTGTGTCGCTTGCAATGCGATCACACTTTGCTAAGCTATGTTTGTCACAGGTGTCCCATATGTAAAGTTATGTCAAGCACGATTGACACATCAAACCTGTTGACTCAGCAATGTGTATCGCGTGCATTAGCGCGGTCAGGCACACTACACCCTACCCCTCAAGAAAAGGTAAATTAATTGTAATTTCTTAAAATATAGATTAATTTATATTCGGTTATATCTTAGTGGGTGTTTATATGGTAAATTATTTATGTAAATATATAGAAAATTCTAGGTGAATTATTTATGGAAATATATGGTGAATTATTTATGTAAATATATAGAAAATGTATATGTAAATAATTGAAAACTTTTTTGTTCTTTTTCTTTTTGTTACTTACTCCTATCTTTAACTAGATTATTATTATGTACAGTTATTTCCTTTTTGTCCTTTACAATTGTGCTATTTGGCCCATTTTGTCTAATTATTTTATAGGGTCCTTCAAATGGTACTTCTAATTTTCTTTTGTTGCCTACTTTCCAGTAAACATAATCATTCACAGTAAAGTTTGCTTTGTTTATTTTAGATTGTTTTTCTTTAGCTCTTACTTTGCTTTCTCGCAAATTTTTAGCAGCATTGTCATGTGCATATATAATAGCGTTTTCTTTTCTGGCTAAAATGTTACGCTTATTGTACGTCGCGCAAGGGTTGTTGTTCTATTCTAAAAAACATGCAACGCCTTTACGGGTTATTTCGTAATTTTGTGAAAATTGTTGCCTGCTCCAACGCAAAAGCGTTACACTTTTACCCTGTATAAAATGGCGGTGTGGCAGTGCAACTCTGTGAAACTCTCAATTCGCTCTTAAGTTCCACATATACTCTGTTAATATGAGTGAATATGGTGAGGCGAAATGTTCTTTGTATGCACTATAAATGTTGAAAATTTTCTGGGATAGGAGTAACTCTTTTAAGGCTTTACCATTTACTTAGGCAACAATTCAGAAAAGAAAACGCTATAAGCTTTAGCTTTAATTCATTCAAATAATTGTCTATATTGTACAATTTTTCTTTGGTGTTTACTATTTCATTCGGCAATGCACATAGTTTGCCAAATACAAGCTCAAAGGGGGAGTATTTCGTTGACGTGTGTGGTGTCGAATTGTAAGAATACATATAGTATGGAATGAGCTCGTCCCAATTTTCAATGCTTTTCAGTGTCATTAAATACTCATCTAATACTCTGTGGTTTCGTTCAGTTGAACCTAGCGTCTCATGATGAAATGGAATTGAATGCACTTTATTTATTTTTAATTGTTTGCATATATTCTTTAGCAACTCATTTTTGAATTCTGTGCCTTTGTCAGTTTTTATTTTTCGCATACACCCATGCTTCAAAATAAACTGTTCGACAAACTTTGTAAGTTCAGACTGCAACCTCATCATATAGCGGAAATTTTTGGGCGTGACACCGCCCACTTTTAAAAGAAGGTAATTTAAAAGTTTTGCAAGCTGTAATTTGGCAGTTGTTGAAGACATCATGATAAAATTTGGCAGGAACGTTACTCATATTACGTTATGTGTGCTAAATAAAAATTAGCATTTCAGTTGGCGAACACGCCCACTTTTAAAAAAAAATTTTTTTAAAGTAAAATATTAACAAAAAATTCAAAATCGTTACATTATATAAGTAAATTATGTCAACATTCAACTCCAGTAATGATATGGTGCAACAAAATACAAAAATAACAGAAAATTGCACAATGGGCGTGGCTCCGCCCTTTTTCATTTAATTTGTCTAGAATACTTTTAATGTCATAAGTCGAACAAAAATTAACCAATCCTTATGAAATTCGGTAGGGGCATAGATTCTATGACTATAACTGTTTTCTGTGAAAATCGGCTGAAGCCGCGCCCACTTTTTATACACAGTCGCCCGTCTGTCCTTCCGCTCGGCCGTTAACACGATAACTTGAGCAAAAATCGATATACCTTTACTAAACTTAGTTCGCGTATTTATCTGAACTCACTTTATCTTGGTATAAAAACTTGCCGAAATCCGACTATGACCACGCCCACTTTTTCGATATCGAATATTACGAAAAATGAAAAAATGCCATAATTCTATTCCAAGTATGAAAAAAGGGATGAAACATGGTAATTGGATTGGTTTATTGACGCAAAATATAACTTTAGAAAAAACTTTGTAAAATGGGTGTTACACCTACCATATTAAGTACAAGAAAATGCGAAATGAAAAGCCCTTGGAATCTTGGCAGGAATACTGTTCGTGGTATTACATATATAAATAAATTAGCGGTACCCGACAGATGATGTTCTGGGTCACCCTGGTCCACATTTTGGTCGATATCTCAAAAACGCCTTCACATATACAACTACAACACTCCCTTGTAAACCCCTCATTAATACCTTTAATTTGATACCCATATCGTACATACACATTATACAGTCACCCCTGGTCCACCTTTATGGCGATATCTCGAAAAGGCGTCCACCTATAGAACTAAGGCCCACTCCCTTTTAAATACACATTAACACCTTTCATTTGATACCCATATCGTACAAACGCATTCTAGAGTCACCCCTGGTCCACCTTTATGGCGATATCTCGAAAAGGCGTCCACCTATAGAACTAAGGCCCACTTGCTTTTAAAATACTCATTAACACCTTTCGTTTGATACCCATATCGTACAAACACATTCTAGAGTCACCCCTGGACCACCTTTATGGCGATATCTCGAAAAGGCGTCCACCTATAGAACTAAGGCCCACTCGCTTTTAAGATACTCATTAACACCTTTCATTTCATACCCACCATGAATTGAGTTGTGGTAGTCCCTTATTATTTTGTGCATTAGTTTTTGTGACTCAATTCTTTTTGGCGGTTCGTATAGTATTATAACCAGGCATTTATTTATGTCCCCATGTTTCTGTAGCTTATTGAACATGGTTTTGAATTCAGTTATGCTTATTTTGTGAAATATTTCACTATCCTTTTTCAAGCGATAACTTCTTTAAGCCTTTACTGCTGTCTTTGTCTAATAGCTTCATCAAAATCGCTTCAATATTCGATACTGAGTTGTCACTATATATAATTAGGTCACCATTCACTGTAATTTTAATACCGTTTGGCCTCGTGATTTCATCCTTCCTATGTCTGAACTCAAGACGTTTTATGCCCCTTATATCAGAAATTGATGTCCATTCCCAAATATGTAGGTAATCAGTCTGAAAATTTGTGTTCGAAGCTCACATATTCTGTGACCTTTTTGAATCTTCTTCTCTTTTCTTTTAAGTTTGCAGATTCTTCATCGTTGCGCTGGTTACAATGTTTATTCTGTGCTTTGGAATCATTTCTTTCAGCTTTTCTGTGTTAAGCTGAATTCGTGAGAGTGCATCAGCATTAGTGTTCATTTTGTCTTGCTTATATACAATGTCAAAATCGTAGTCCATCAAATCGACTCGCATTCTCGTCATTTTGGATGAAGGCTTATTGTGTGTAAACAAGCTTACCAATGGCCTGTGATTTGTTTATACCGTGAATGTTGTGCCGTAAAGATAAGGCCTAAAATGATTTATACCCCAATGAATTGCCAGTAATTCCTTTTCTATTTCTCACTTGTTCAATTCATTTTTGTTTAGGGATCTACTTGCATATGCAATAGGTTTATCTTTCCCAACTTCACATTGTGATAGTACCGCTCCTAGGGCAAAGTTGGAAGCATCAGTAGTTACTATAAACTGTTTTGAGAAGTCAGGATAAGAAAGAATCGGTGGAGAGAGCAGTTTGTCTCTCAATGTGTGAAAAGCTTTCTCTTGTTCGCTGTTCCAGAAGAATGGTTGGTTTTTCTTTAGCAGTTGATTCAAAGGGTCGTGCTATTTCTGCAAAATTCTTTATAAATCGTCTGTAGTATTTATAGAATGCTACAAAACTTCTTACTTGATCAGCGTTTCTCAGTTTAGGATAGTTTTCAACTACACTTTGTTTGTTGGGATCGGTTTTTACGCCTTTATTAGTGATTAGATGGCCCAAGTATGTGACTTTTGTTTTCAAAAATTTGCACTCTGCAGGATTGAGTTTTAGATTATATTAATCAGTTTGGATAACACTTTTTCCAAGTTTTTTTTGTGCTCATGCAGGTTCTTCCCAAATATTATTACGTCGTCTACATAGAGAAATGCCGCGTCATTAAGTCCACTGAGCGCAATCGACAACATTCTCTGGAAACTAAACGAGATTTTCAATCCGAATGGCAACCCTTTGAATTGGTAATGTTCTTTGCTTGTTGAAAATGCTGTTAGCTTTTTCGATACATTGTCCACCGGAATTTGGTGAAATGAACTTGTCATGTCTAATATGCTGAATTATTGTGCTCCTTTGAGCTTGTCCAAAACGTCATCAAAGCGGGTTATCGGAAGTTTTTCATCTACAATTTTTTTGTTTAATACTCAGAAATCCACTACCAATCGCCACTTCCTTTCCTCAGAGCTAGCCTTTTTTGGCACGACTAGCAGAGGTGAGTTATAAGGGCTAGTAGAATGTTCGATAACATCATCCTTTAGTAATTTGTCTACTTCTTGTTCGATCACTTGTTGAACGTGAGGCTTTCTGTAGTTTTTAATGTATACAGGTGTTCTGTCAGCTCGATGTGTTGCTTATAGAAGTTGTTGGTAGTTAAATTTTCTTTTTCTATGTGAAAGTCAAGTTAACACGCTGCGGCACCCAACACATTCCATTCCCACAATCTACCTGTACACGTGCCGCTGTATCAGCATAATTGCCGTCATACCATTTTGCAACCAAACACCCTAATTCAAGGCCAATGATATTTCACCATATACACCTGTGGGAAACCAAGTTCATGATTAGTACCACGTACTAATAGTTACGCAATAAGAATCATACCAACAGGGCCAGACAGTAGCGTCAGCAAATTATGTTTCACACGATTGTGAAATACTTGCACATCAATAAGAATCATACCAAGAGGGCCAGACAGTAGCGTCAGCAAATTATGTTTCACACGATTGTGAAATACTTGCACATGCCCTCAGTGCATGTCAACCGTGAGAAGCTAGGATCTAAGCCAGCGTACCAAATACTGCGCACCCCAAGGTAGTAGAGCAACAAGTCTATAAAAGGAAGCAGCGCGCATCAAAGTGGCAGTTGCATCGTGGACTACTAACCCGCTTGTTCTATTTCAATAAATTACTGTAAATCTAACTTTTCTGTGTTACATTGCAGGGCAAGTTGGTCCTTTAATTTTTTTATTGTTCAAGGACCTTCAGTCCTTTACTTACATGTTGATATCTTTTGCATATTTCTAATATTGCATTCTTGTCACTATTCGACTCGTAGTCTGATGCTAGTTCATCTCTCTTCGTCATAAACCTCTTGTTATATTTCGTATGGCAATTTCGTTCTCCATAATTGTAATAATTAATTCTTTTGTATTGGGTCCAATCCGTTTGATAATCATCTAGCCGCATGTACATTGATAATGTGATTTGGCTGTCCTTCAGTTGAAGTGTTAGTGCATTCGTTTCGTAGTCAATTTTACATTTGTAATTCATTAGGAAGTCTCTACCCAGGACTCCATCAGCCTCTAATTTGTCTATGTGACGCAGAATGTAGAATTTGTTTTTTATTTTATGATCTTGACAATTGATATCAATTTCAACTGCTTTACTTGCAGTTATTGTGCAACTTGAGATGACTTTTATTTTGCAAAGTGAGTTTATTGTGGCGACATTCTTTGGAACAACTTTCTCTTTTATAACCGAGGTATCACCTCCTGAATCAACCAGCACTGCTACTATCTTCGCTTCTATGAAGTTTGTTGTGGTTCCTTCCCCCAGGAATCCTATGGTCTTTGGTTTTGTGGCCCCGAGTTCTGAAGGCTCGGGATATGTGAATTTTCCTTGCCCACACCGTCTGTTTTGATTGTAGTTTCTATTGTTCAAGCTATTGTTCTTAGGCTCGAACATGTTCTTATTAATCGAGCTAGGGATTATTTCACTTGCGATATGGTTTGCTTCTATCAGCTTTTTTGGTCTCGCCGCTGCTACTACTGTCTTATGCGGCTCTGCCAAACCGTTTTTGAAAGCTGTTACACCAATTCGGTCGTTTAATCTAACGATTATTTCCCTGTGTTCACTCCCTTGCTTAGATATTTCTATTTCATTCAAGGATGCTATTAAATTCTGTATGCGGGAAGAAAATGTGAGGATTGTCTAAGAACCCTGTAGGGCTCTAGTGATTTCTGCATGCAACCCAGAGGCGGTCTTGTATGATCGGAACGCATCCTTAAGTGTTGTTTTCAGCGTTTCCAAATTTTGAGGTGTTACTTCTGTCAAAATTTTATATTTCACCTGTTCCGCCAATTTTGTGTCTAGTACGAATTTGATAAGGATCGTCTGTTGAGCTTGATCCGCAAGGGTATCATGGTAGAATTCAATCATCCCTAAGAAATTTTTGATTTCTTTAAAGTACTTCAGTACTCATTCACAAAGACAATTTTAACCAAAAGCTTTCAAGAAGTTTATATACCTAATTTTCATTTGCCGGATGCCTGAACGTCCTTAAAAGTCTTGATTCCTAGTTTTCGTTTCGCAGGATCGCCATGTAAGGGACCTGGTCCGTTCATAAGGATTGGATCGAGGGTTATCCTAGCTCTCCTGTATAGGACCTAGTCCGAGATAAGGTATGGATTTGAGTACTGTCTTAGCTCTCCAGCCGCAGTTATCCAAGCATTAAAATGCCCGCTTTGATTCGAGAATAAAGGCAAACACCTGGTTTAAGTCTAAAGTCAAGAATACTTTATATTGGCTCATCGCCAGCTTTTATATGTTTACAATCAAATTCTTAATTCTATTATACAAAATTGCTTCCTTGCTAAATTGAAATTGGAAAATTTTTTATAATCGATTTCCGCATGCAATACGAGAGCTTCAATAATACATAAAATGCTTAATCGCTAATTGTTTCTAGAGCGCTATTAATAAGTGTGTCGCTTGCAATGCGATCACACTTTGCTAAAGCGCCAAATACACGACACGAACATTTCCGCGAACATTCCCGTTATGTCATGTTTCTGCGACCTTTTCTGTCGTGTATGGTGGTGTTTGCCAGTTCGCGCAAAAGTTCGCCAAAAATCAAAATATTTTAATTTTTTGCGAACATTTGCGCGAACTGTTCGTGCGTGTATGGCGAAATAGCTCATAATCGTAGTAATTTCTGAACGGAACAGACGTGCGCGGAAAAGTAAAATGGACAATAAAAAATTTCTGAGTGAGTTTATTGAAATGTATAAATTTTTTTTACGCTTAATTGCCACAGCGAGCAATATTGCTGCAGCACAATTGTTGTCCGTATTTATCGCTGTCTGAAAGAGAACTAATGTTCGGCCAAAAGTTCGTATGGTGTATGGCCAAAGCTGCGAACAAGATTGCGGAATGTTCGCGGAAATGTTCGTGTCGTGTATTTGGCGCTTAAGCTATGTGTGTCACAGGTGTCCCATATGTAAAGTTATGTCAAACGCGATTGAGACATCAAACCTGTTGACTCAGCAACGTGTATCGCGTGCATTAGCGTGGTCAGACACACTACAGGATCATGATATTGGGTACGTTTATATTATAGTATGGAAAATAAAACTATTGTTTTCGGTTTGGTGTCAAAATAATTATTGTCTTTATTTGGGAAGTTACTTAGTATGTATACAAAATTATTCTAATTAATTCTTATGAGTTACCTGCATACATATTTACATTATTACATACTTACAATGCGTAGTAAGCAAAATCGGAATAGAGTATGAGAAATGCAGTTTAGGCGTATGGCTAGTCGTGGGAATAAATTGTGTGTGAGGAATTTGAAATAGAAGAAGCCTTAAGTTACGAGACGTAGACCTAGACTGTATGTATGTACAAAATGGATGAATATGTATGTAACAGTCAATGCGTCTCAAGAAAAACGAAAATATGTGTTTTTTCACATAACTGAATGAATGAATGCTACACCATCCGCCTTTGAGAGAATAGTCATATATAATTTGTGCACTAATTATGGATGGCTACTAGAGTGGTACAATTAATATTTGAATCCGTTTGTGCTTACTTTGTTATTTTCTTTATTTATGACGTATTTTTTTGTGGTTTTTATTTTCCTTTTTGATTTGTTTACAATTTCCTTATTTTTTTTTCATATTGTGTTATGAGTACTTAGTGAGTAAAGTCGAATGCTTTTATTTATTCAAAAAGTTGCTACTGTAATTAGTTTTTCTATTAAAGTGGTTTAAGCCTATTTTTATGAACTATAATTTTCTTTTTTCATTTATACTTTCTACATTATAGGGAATTAAAGAGTAATTATTTTTTCTATCTATATTTTCTACCCTATATTTTCCTTTATATGTACTATAAAGCTTATGACTTGATTCGTCATAATACTAAGCTTCCTATATCTATTTTTATACTATGGCTACTTCTATCGAATTGAATTTTTGTGTTCTTTTGGCTTCCTGAACTAACTTTCTAGCTATTTATTGTGCTATTTGTAGTTTGCCTTTAATTTCTTTGTCGTAAGCCTCATGCCTGTAGATTTGGCTTATTGTATTTTCTTTTAGGAATTCGTAAGGTTGGGTGTTTTTCCGAATACGAGCTCAAAAGGACAATATTTATGTACAGTAGATGGTGTTGTGTTATAACAATATGTGAAATACCTGAGATACTTACCCAATCGTCTTTGTCACTAGATATGTAAGAACGTACATATTCATTAAACGTTCTGTAACTGCGTTCAACAGTTCCTAAAGTTTGATGGTGGTAAGGTGTAGAATTTTTGTGCTCAATCTTTAGAAGTTTATATAATTCCTCAAATAAGTATTTTTATATTTGTATTTTAAGCTGTCGGAATGTATTGGTCTCCGATCAACACAGCTAAACATGTCTTTGGATGTTGGAAATTGAAGTGTATCCAATCACCCCTCAACTTTGTTTAGTAAAGACGCTGTCGGAACGCATGAAGATTCCGATCAGCACATCTCAAAATATATTGGGAGGTTGAAAAGGACGTGTTTCCAATCCCCCTGCTCCAACTTTTGTTTGACCCTATTTTGGTTACACATCATATAATTTTATTGTTATATTAATGCTGTCGGAATGCGAGTGATCCCGATCAGCAATAGTAAATATAGGCTGAAAATGCCGAATTCCAGCGAAATTTGTTGTTGGAACTGTCTGGAGTTACAGGTGGCGACTGATTTTCTTTTCCTTAGGGCCGGGTGCATTGTATTTTGCTGCTACCGGTATTACCATTCCCTTTTCGCGCTCCAGTATCGGTATGTCATGTAAAAAATAAAAGAAAAAAAAACTTTATCTTATTGGAAGGGTTTTACAATGCTCCAATAAACTTTTTTTAAAGGTATTGAAGTTATTACTACTTTTTATGTGATTAGGAAGTTCATTGAAATATTTCAGGCCCTTATAAAATATATTTTGCTTGTCCACTTCTGTTTTGAAAAGAGGTAATCTAAAATTATTGTTTTCTCTGATTACGTATGAATGTGCATCATTTACATATCTAAGCTTTTCGCTGAGGTATGTTGGTAATTTACCGTGCTTAATATTAAATACAAATTTCATACTGTGGTAGATTATGAGCTGTTTTATACTCAACCAGTTTAGTGCTTCTATCATGTTATTAATGGGAGTATCATACCTCATGTTTAACATAAATCTCATAGCTATTTTGCATAACTTGTATCTTATCTACCTGAGTTACATTGGCCATAAAGATTGTTTTCATACAACCATAAATCAGAATGAAATGCTCGAATACAGCTTCAGCAGCCGTCACAGCGTATTTGCTTGGGACTGGAATTGCGACCAAGTATTTAGTTAAATCATAAACGATAGTAACCGTATATTTATTTCCATGAATTGATTTTGGTAGTGGCACATATACTGATTGAGACCGTAGTGTTTGATATTTATGAAGAATTTCTTTAATTTTCCCGGGATCTGTCACACTCATAACTCTGGGGTTAGTGCTATTGTTAGATCTTTGCGGACTTTGGTACCTATCTCCTTAATTTTGCTTACTCGGGTATAATTATCTCTAAACAATTTGTCCTCTAAGGACAACTGTATCTTTACAAGACCTAAATTGCCGGCTTCTTTTGTAAGCATGGTAAAGAGTTGTCCTAAGTCAATCTAATCCTCCACAATTAGGTTGCTTGTATCTATTGTGCTACATATTTTCTTTCCTTTTTTGAAATATAAGTTCGGAGGATCGAAAACGAGCTTGACATGTCTTTTTACTTCAAATTTATTTAGCGCTTCATATATTATAGGGTTCTCTATGTGACTTTTATTTTCTTCATTTATATTATTACTGGTTGGTTTTCTAGTCTCTGATCTTGTAGTGACTTTTAGTATTTTACATGCCTCCACTGACATTTCTTTTAAATTCTCAATATTTATTCTCGACAATGCGTCGGCTACGTAATTCTCTTTTGTAGCTATGTACTCCACCTCATAGTCATGCTCCTCCAAATCCAATCTTACTCTAGTTAATTTTGGTGAAGGGTTTTTTATTGAAAACAGGTATATTAGGGGTCGATGGTCATTTTTAATTAGAAATTTTTTGCCATATACGTAGGGTCTGAAGAAGGTTATGGCCCAATGAATTGCTGCTAATTCTTTCTCTATTGTAGCTTTATTAATTTCACATTTTGTGAATGATCATGAAGCATAGGCTACTGGTGATTGTTTGCCTTCGTATTCTTGACCCAGGATTGCGCCACAAGCATAACCACTAGCATCTGTTGTTATACAAAATTCTTTGTTGAAATCTGGATATTGCAAGATCTTTGGACTAATTAATGCTTCCTTTAGATAAACGAAAGCTTTTTGGCATTCTTCTGTCCAGTCGAAGGAGACATTCTTTTTACAGAGTCTAGTTAATATTCTTGAATATTCTGCGAAATTTGGTACAAATCTTCTATAGTAGTTGCAGAAAACAACGAATCGTTTGACTTCATCAGCTGTTTTGGGTGCTGGGTAGTTCTGAACAATTTCAAATTTATTTGCTAGTGCATTGATGTCCTAAATAAGTAACCTCTTGACTAAAGAATGCGCATTTATCAGGGTGCAATTTTAAATTATATTTTCTGCAGGTTGAGAATACATCCCGTAAATTTGTCATCATATGCTTTTCGGAGCATCCTAATACTACTAGGTCATCCATATGTAAAAATGCTTGTGAGGGTTTCAGACCTGCTGCTACTTTCAAGCCTTAGGGAAGTTGTTTGAAATGGTAAGTGCCATTATCTGCTGTAAGTGAAGTAAAGTCTCTAGAATTTGGATCTAGTTCTATTTGATGAAAGCCTGACATCAGATCTAAACATGAAAAGTATTTTGCTCTTCCTAATTGATCCAAAATGTCATCAATTCTTGGGAGTGGGAATTAACTGCAGTTAGTTTTTATTTACTTGTCTGTAGTCAATAACTAGTCTCCATCTTTTGTCTTTATTACCGGGTAACGATTTCTTTGGTACTAAGAGGATTGGGCTATTGTATGCGGACATTGAAGGCTCTATAATGTCATCTTTAAGTAACTTGTTTACTTGTGTGTTTATTTCATTTTTGTGTACTTGCGGCAATCTGTAATTTTTAATGTAGATGGGGTTATCACCTTTTATATGTAATTTTTGCTTGTAGAAATTGTTGGCTGTAATGGGTTCTGTTTCTAATGCGAATATACCTATGTATTTTGAGCATAGTGAATTTAATCGTTTACTAGCAAATTGGGGAATTTTTTATTAAGTCTTTCTCAGGGCCGTAGAGAGAAAATCCGGGCCCGGGACTAAACAATTTACAGGCCCCCTATAAAAAATCCACTAATTCATTTGATTAACTTTAATTAATGACGTCTCATTCATGAATCATTATTGATGGATTACATAAAAAAAAATGTTTCCCACATCAACTAATTAATTTTTGGACTAAGAGCTGAAAATCAAATTAACACAGAATACTTATTTACTATTTATACTATTTTATCGTAACGTAGAAATAAAATTCTCTTTTAACAGCCACGTATTGTTTCAAATAATCTTTTCTAGTTATTTGGTAACATTTTAATACATTTACTGGTAAATTTAATGATGATTATAAATTTCAATTATTCAATATAGAAGGTTCGTATATCAAAGAGTGGTTGTTCTTGATTTTTTCGCTGCAAATTTTTTATAATAGTATCAAAATTTAACTGTCTTGCCAAAACGGATGCAACGCAAAGCGTGGCAAGTCCTGAAACTCGCTCTTGAGATGAACACGATCTATGCAAATTTTTGATTCTTGAAAGGACGCTAAAGGAACGTTCTGCACTAGCTACAGTGACAGGTATAGTGCAAAAGATACGTAAAACAACACAAATGTTGGGGAAATTTGTAGACAGATTTTGAACATATGTAGATGGAATTTAGCAATTTCAATGTGGCAGACCTTTATCAAAATTTGCTTCGTAAATGTGTTTCAAGGGAATTATTTCGCATTCTAAGCTTTGAGAAACGTCCGACTTGTATTTTTCGACAAATTTTGCTGCACTCGCCCGAACCGTAGTTTCATCCATGTCTTCAAATTGCCACAAAAGGAAAACGTCTCACTCAAATTTCTCAAATCGTTCAGTAATGCCAGTGATTACCGAATCAAGGATCACCAGGAATGTATTGTTTTTTAAAATCAGACTCTGAACCATTCGTAATCATCTCAATTCCATTATCTTCAAAACGTCTTTTGGGGTTTCTCTTTTGAATGTCCGGAAACTCTGGCGAGATGTTCAATTGAATAGCAACTGTTTTGCATTCGTTTAAAATTGTTTGCCATTGGTTCCTGATCAACTTCAAATCAGCTAATAAGGCATCTAGATGTCGGACGTCAACATCTATGGTGGCGTCTTTAGCTTGGAGGACCACGTTTCTTTCATTAATAGTAGTCAGTATTTTCAGTACATTCGAACTTGATGTACTTGAGAATGGCGGTAACATCTCCGTATATTTGCGCACTCAAATTTGGTTTTGTCTGAAAGACTATGCAGAGAGCTCGGTACATTTTATTTTTATTTTTTTGAGGATGTCCCATCGTTGTGGACTGTGAAAATAGTAAAACATTTTTGTACAACTCCGAAGAAAGTAATTGCAGCCGTACAACATTCTGCAGCATCAACACCACATAAATTGAGACTGTGGGTTGCACAAGGCAAGTAATCAGCATTCGAGTTTTTGTGGAGACTGCGACGTAGTGCTCCGTTGTAAGCTTCTTTCATATTGGCGCCGTTATCGTACCCTTGTGCACGACAATCTTTTAATGGGATTTAATGTTTACCTAGAGTATGGCAATTAGATCAGCGCTTTCTGGCCAGTTTTTTGGTTACAATTCACGAAAGCCAAAAACTGTTCTTAAAGTGTAAAATTTGTTGCTTTCGAATTGAAATAAAGTTAGCGCAAAACGATCGTATTCAACGTGACTAGCATTAGGCATAGCATCCACGATAAAGCAAAATACTTGGCTTTCTTGCCTTGATCAAGTATAGTTTTCCTCACGTGCTTTGCACAAACTTCTACAAACTCGTTCTGAATGTCTGGGGAAAGATAGTGAACTTGTAAACGTTTGTGCTGCTGTTGTGAAATCCTAACTTTTTCCAAATGATCTCTAAGTATCGGATCATATTAGCTTATGAGATCTTAGATGCCCAAAAAATGTCGATCGTTTCGTTCACCAAGATATATACTTTCGCCTTTAAAATCTCTCTCTTTCACCCAAAAATAAAATAGTGTCCAAAATTCTATATCAAGTTTTTTTCCATTGATAAGTGTATCAATTGTAGCCTCGTTTTGAATAAGATTTTGTAAAGATCGCCATTGAATATAACATTTAATGTGATCTTGAGTATAGTCGTGTGATGGCAGTTTATCGTATAGTTTCTTCCATACCTGGAATTTCGAATATCCGCACAACAAATTTTAGGTCGATTTAATAAAATATTGGTGCTAAACAGACGAATGATAGGCAATAAAAAGCATTGATACTGGCACTCCGCACTAACCAGTTACGCTCCACTTTCTCTCCATTTGGCAAGATTCTGTTTAACAACGAGGTAAGAAATGCCTCGTCATGACAATCACGTGGAAGAATAACAGGACACTTTTGATGACCTCGACGAATTATTTCGTTGACTTCTTCAGACCGCAAAAACTCATTATTCACGGTACCGATGTCGAAGTCTTTTAAATAATCTGGACTTTGATACAGAGTTGTTGGTATTGTTGGAAGACTTTTTGAAGATGAACCTTCATCAGTGTCACCACGAAAACTTTACGATTTCGGATTTATGTTTGATGTTTTTATTATCTCCTCAGGCCCAGGCAAAAAATCATTATCAATATTCGTTGCTTTTGAAATTCGGCTTAAAATTTGCACATGGAACAACTAAAGACTCTCCTGAATTAAAAAAAAGCATCTTATTACCTCTAAATCGCGGGCCCCCCTGAGAAACACATTTTTGTTTGATGTTTTTATTGTCTCCTTAGGCCCAGGCTAACAATCGTTAACAATATTCGTTGCTTTTGAAATTCGGCTTAAAATTTGCACATGGAAGAACTAAAGACTCTCCTGAATTAAAAAAAAATGTCTTAGTACCTCTAAATCGCGGGCCCCCTGAGAAACACATTTTTGTTTGATGTTTTTATTGTCTCGTCAGGGCCAGGCAAAAAATCATTATCAATATTCGTTTCTTTTGAAATTCGGCTTAAAATTTGCACATGGAACAACTAAAGACTCTCCTGAATTAAAAAAAATGTCTTAGTACCACTAAATTGCGGGCCCCTGAGAAACCCCGGGCCCGGGGGTATCCGCCCATTCGCACCCCTCTCGTAGGCCTGGTCTTTCTATTTTATTATTTCTATATTGCTTTTGATTAGTACGTAATCATTAAGATTTTCTGTTTTTATATCGCAGTTTTGAATAATTACGATTCTCTCAGTAGTGTTTATGATTCTAACGAAAGTTTGACATTTGTTTGCTATTGTATTGGCAATGAAGATTCCTTCTTTTAGTTGTTGATGGGGAATAAAAAGTTCAGAGTTGTTAGATTTTATATTAATTTGTCGAATTACTTCTGATCTTGGGGGTATTGAGATTGTATTGATTGTGGGTGTATTTGCGATTCTTGTGGAAAATCGCGGGGCCTTAGATTTAATCTGTCTTCATTTTTCCCATAATCCAAAATGCAATTATATTTTTTGACAAAGTCCAGTCCTAGGATTCCATCGCTTGGAATTGGAAAATTATCATCTACTATGTGAAATTTGTATGCTATCAAAAGATCATCTCCTAATTAATCTGCTTTGACTGTACCTAGTGTGTTTGTTACTCCCTGTCCAATGTCCTTTAGATCTGTTACTTGTAAATTATTTATTGTGACATTATTGTCAATTTGACCCTTTTTTATAATTGATACGTCTGCTCCTGTATCTACTAGGAGAGTTGAAAGTGAATTATTTAGACTAGTTTTGGAGTATATGTATCTGTTTAAGTGTAGATTAAGTATACGCACTTTTTTGTTATCTACTGTTGAGACGGAGTGTTCTGGTTTTCCTGCTGGGTGCGATTACGTACATTGCCAGTATTTCCTGTTTGGTTGAAATTTCTTTTTCTGTTTTGAGGACTACTTGTTTGTCCACTTCCAATGTTATTATTCTGTTGTGAGG
>JARSSU010011536.1:0-36349 GCA_029619165.1 Eurosta solidaginis
AAGACATTTCTCCAGCGAAATATATATCTAGTTTCCGGAGGTGATATCCAACATCATTATCTAGTTATTCTTGAACCAGATAGTTTTCAAGTTGATATCCAACTTCATTCTCCGATCACTGTACAACCTTTGAGAAATTTTGTAAAATTTATAGTTCTCGAGTTGATCTCTAACGTTATTAGCATTTTCAAATAATTATCCAACCCTTGGGAGATTTGAGAGATGTACAATTTTTAAATGAATATTAAACACGTTTTTCCAGTTGATATCCTACAATGGATATCGAGTTGAGGTGAAGTTGAAAAAAAAATCTCCAAAGTGGTACCACCAAAGCAAACCGCTATTTAATGCTTGTATTAAACACCTGATTAATAGAAGTAATGAAGCGTTATTTATTAAAAATAAATCATATATATTTTATTTTCGTGCAAATACTGTAGTATGGAATCTTACACTTGAGTCCAGTCAAAGAACCACAAATGGGGAACTATCATTTTTCAGCTTAAGTAATAGCATTTTTCGCTTTATGAAAAATTCCCTCTTTTGCTGAGTGCACTATGAATCTGAAGTTGTGCCACTGTTTCGTAACAACTCTTGAGATTTTAGAGGAATGCTAGTTATCAACATGAGCTCTAATGGTACTCAAGCCCAAATGCTTGTTGGGTATATTCGACGTCATTTCGAACGAACGCATATCACCGATAGGTTAACTAGGGTTTAACCCTGCTAGATCGGCCGCTTAAGCACAGATTAAACTCTAGTTAAAGTAGACTGAAAAACTGCAGAATAAGTTTAAGCGTAGTTTAGCTGACAAAACTGAGTTGAACTTGTACTGAGAAACCGGGCCTTACTATACAAGGAAAGACCTTTACCTTTTTTTTTGAGTACATTGGTTTTTAGCTCTTTAATTGCAGTTTCCAGGTGATAAAGACTATCATTGAACTTTGAGAGTTGTTTTCACGAAGCTATAGTAGTCTTAAAAGCTTTTTATGTACAGCTTTCATTCTCCCAACAATTATTGAGAACAATCCAGCTAAGCTACTTACTATTTAGCGATAATATATTTGGTGAATATTAGCAAGTCCAAAATATTACTTTCCTGAAAGTAAATTCTGGATAATAAATAAAGGGTGTATGTACTTATGTGCGCGCGTGAAATGTCTGCTTCTTTGGCATCATTAAACTAGGCAAAGGGCTACCCTCTTAAGCAAGCGGTGTTGTGAACAGAATTTGTTCTAATAAATCGATACTTGATCCACTGCCCGAAAAAAAATTTAATAGGTGTACTCTCCGGGTAGCTTTGAAGCTATCGTTCAAATTTTGATAAAGTCGCCCAAGTATTTTCGGAGTCTATAAGCTACATACCAACATTTGTATACCTTTTTATTTATATCTGGATTTTTGCAATGTTTACAAAAAGCTCAGCCAGGTCACGGTTAAAAATTTAACTACATATATATAAGGTCATTTTGGCAGTGGAGATCAAAACTACATTCACTCATCAAATGAAATACAGCTTCCAGCGTATTTCGAGCCCTTAAGTTACAACTTTAGTTTATGTAAGCTCATACAAAATTGCACGCACACATTAAATTGCAAAAACATTGACTCAAAGTTGTTTAATGATCAAGCAATAATTTGTTACTGTCAAAATGATACTTCGTCACTTTTGCAAAATACATACATATTTCTTTAAAGATGTAATTTATTTAACAATTGAATTGAACGTCAAACACATTTATTGTCAATAATATTAGTTATTATGTAGTGATGTGGCGCATACAAGTTTTAGTAGAAGCGTATGCTTTATGTTTGCAGTTTGCAATACGCAGTTCTAGTTACAATATTTACTGCTACTACTTTATTGGGCTTTTCTTGGCAACTCATTATACTAATGGATTAGGCATCATATATTTCGTTGAAGTTTTGCGGTCTTCTTATACGCATCACGTCGTGTCGACGCAAATTTTATTAAAAAAATGTTAGAATCTTGTCACCGAGCTTAGAGTAAACCTTTAGCGGAGCTAAGGCTTGAAACTTGGAACATACCTTAGAATCAGATGATGTATATGAAGGAAAATGCATTCGCTGGGAGGCGCTAAAATCGAGAAATTAAAAAACGTCTGAATATGAACTTTTTGCGGTCCAGTTTTAACAGCTTATCACCAACCGAGAGAACTTAGTGCCTAAAAATAGCTTAGAGACCAATTAAACTTAAACAATACAAATGATGAAATCTATGCTATATGTGTCAGTGTTCGAGATATTAAAATATCATTTGAAAATCAGTTGAAATTTTGTGATAAATTTCCAAGATATTTTGGCGAATATTAGCATCACTATTCTGTTAGTAAATAATCACAACAACAAAAACAGCAAGTAACCAAACTTATGTACATGTGCACACTAAAGCAACCAGCGACACTTACATATGTTCAAGGCAACGAAGAATATTCCACACACATAACCAGCAGCTTGAAGTGAAGAAATATCTCACATACACACATGTAGTCATTAGATAAGAGTAGAAGTTGTTATACACACATTCACATGCATATAGCTAAATTACAAAGCATTCGATACAACCGTTCCATGTTCGCGAAAAGTCTAAACATTAGGAGAAATATGCCAACGAGACAACAGAAATTATAAAAGCAGCGCAAGCTAAGGAATAACTAATCAGTTTGTTTTAAACACGCTATTAGTTGTGAAGTACTACTCCCAAAGTAGTCTTAATAAAGACCATTTTACAATGCTGAATATTGGAGTTATTGATTTGACAGTTCAGCGATTCGAACATTAGCAGAAAATGTATAATTATCGGAATGCCCCATAATTCGTTACAATATCGTACATTTTCGCCTTTCTGCAAGTGGGCCTTAGAGTTTCATCAAAAAGAAATATTTAGAATAAAAATTCTTCAAGCTGGGGCCAGGGTTGAGATACTTAGAGATACTTCGAAAATCTGTAGAGGGTATTCGGTATTTTGCTACCGATTTAAGTATTTTCGCATTGAGGTAGAGACTTGAACGCCTAGATCAGGGCAGCGTAATAATGGATCAGAAGCGGAAAAAATTCCACTAGTTGGAGCGCGTGTCAAAAAATTAAAAAATAATATGAGATTTGGAATCATTCGATTAATTTCATGTTACTTCCTGGAAATCTACAGACTTGAAATTTTTAATTTATTTTATAGGTAACTGGGAGTGAAATACAAATCACAAAAAGTTTCACTAGCGGCGCAATCATCGTCGTAAAATTGCTTTGAGCCAGAAACTTGAAAGGTTCGAACATACATATGTAGTTCAGATCATCGAGAGAATGCAACAATATAGTGAAGAAGGTCCGCTAGATGGTGCACGGGTCGAAATAATAAAAAAGTTATACGTGCAAGTCTTGCACTAATTTTGTATTACAAAAAATTTTACGTTGTATGGAAAGGTCAGAATAAATCCCTTCCGCTGATTATATTTGAGTTGCGTATTGCATAAGAGTTTTCTCGAGTATTTTCTGGCATCAATATGTTTTTTTTTGTTTACCAGTCGTTAATTAAGAGACCTCTTACAGTTCAAATTATTATAAACAGTCAACATTTTTTGAGACTTCTGTGTCTATTTTCTGTTTGTTAAAATTATTTTTTACAGCCATTCAAATTCACAAATTTAACCTTCGAACAGTAAAAATATTATATGATCATTTTACCCTCAAATAAATATATTTTTCTATTAATACAATTCATTTTGCTAATGACGTTTTTTTTATTCAAGTGCCCGTCAACCAACAACGAACCCGCTGCAGCCCAGCGCAACCGCTATTCATAAATGAAGCTGAAGTTGAAACACTCCTCTTGACATTAGCTTTAATAGCTGGGAGCGGCAGCATTTCAGCAATTACTTTTATCGAACGCAAAGCTAAGCATTAAGCGTTGATCATTAAGTGGGTATGACTAACTGAATTCTTGTCGATTGACTATGCAAACATTGTCAATGCGAACACAATAACACTTCTGCATTTGAGTATAACATTTGGCTTTTGGCAGCTTAGTTTAGATCGCGTTGATCACATAAGAAGCTTGTAATTGAATCTTAATTTACTGGCAAAATTTCGTTTTGCTAATGATGATAATAAATCGCTTGAAGGTAAGAATGAGCTGGCTGTTTTTTTTCGGGTTAACAAGGGAGAAGAAATAAATTGAACAATATATGATTCCAATGAGATAATTGTGATATTGAATAATGAAGAACCTTTTTATAGAACTTCCTGCTAGTAGTGGAAAAAATCACACAATGTTTTCATTCCACATTCAAACGGGCAACACCATATTGCACACCTATATCAATTTTTAAGTTATTCATATTATCGGGTTCCCCAATACAATTCCTACCGAGCTCTTTATTCGATTAATTATTAGTTCCACTACACACCCAAAGTTGATTATATAAAACCTTAAAATTGCATTGGGGCATATGGGGAAATTCAATAGTTCTTTCTGATCGCCGTTTTGATCTTATTGTGCGATGTGACTCTGGCCCCGGTCGCTTTGATCTATTTTTCATTATGATTGTCAATCATTTTCCCAAAAATACTAGAACTAATTAATTTGAATTCTAAAGAGAGCTCGAGTTAAATGGAAACGGCATGCTATCTTTAATCGTTTTCTTTCCAATGAAGCGCGGCTCGGCGAGATAGAAATTTACCTCTAACTTAGCCGAACTAAAGCCTGAATAAATAACCAGCATCGTGCGCTAACATACAAGTAGATAAGGTTACATATATTTTTGTGGGGAGCGATATGTAGCTGGTATTATTCCCAAACAATACCCTGCGAAACCTAGATGATGGATCGATAGGATTGGTGAATCGCTGGGTAAGTGGTTACAGGTAGCGAATTGGTGGAGATATACCCGAATATTTATATGGGGGTCTGGCCCCGTAGATACGGCAGTGGTGAACGCACCTGTAGGAGGTAGGAACTAGATTCTTCATACCAAATCTGCCGGTTTACGAAAAGTTTTGAGTGACCGAGGTCACTTACCGATCAAAAGTTGGTACCTGTGCAATGCAAGGTGAGGCTAACTATCTTAGTACTTATTACCTTTTCATGTTCATAATGAGAAAATATAACTTTTTATTGATAAATATGTATAACTTTTTATTGAGAAAACGCAAATTGATAATGGAAAATCCAACTCTTTAATGAGAAAATAAAAATTGATAATCAGAGCGTAACTTCTAACCTGTAGCTTCTCCTTAGTCATATATAAAAATTTTACATTATTCATTTGGTAGGTGACACACTGTCTTGTCAGGTATTAGATTTGAATAAAACGGCACGCCGCAGGCGATAAATTTCTATTTTAAACTAATTGATTAAAACAATAACTATATACAAATCGAAAAATATAAATTGTTTATGTTGCCTCATATGAGTCAATGAGCCACTCTTTAATGCACTAAATTTTGTAGCACATAAAGGCAGAAATCATTCTTTTCATAGCTAATTTAACCGTTATTTGACGTTGTTACCTCTATGACTCATTCACAAATGTCCGCAGGTTGTCAAATGTAATTTAAACCACTTTTTTTTTAAATAATTCAATAAATATATGTTCACACCCACTCCAACACCACCATCACTCTAGTAAGTTACAATCTATCACTTTAATTCGTTATATTGCTATGATTTGTTTGCGTGACAGTGAAATATGACATGGTTGACAAGGTCTTATTAGTGGTGACTGTGATTGCTGCTACTTCTGCCACTGTTCAAACAATTTGTTTTAATTAGTTAAAAGTAGCACATTGTAATTTGATATAAATTTCTTGCATGCCCTGAAGTTTTTCGTTGTAAGAGTGTAGTTGGAAAAGGTTTTGTACCAGAGGTCTAGATTTGGGAGTCTCCTTGAACTCCCTAAAATGAGGATAACACAAGCAATGACGCCTTGTTTGCCTAAATTTTGAACCAAATTTAATACTTCACAACTTACATATGAATGCTGTTTCAGGAAAATGCCCTACGTCTTATCTTGCTCTATAAAAGAGACCTACATTGGAAAGTTTAGTTTTTTTATATACGTACCGCTCGTACTTAGCAAGGGACGCTTAAATTTTTACATATTTTATTCCCATATTGAAAACAGCAATTGTAAACAAATTAAGTAAACAAAACCAAATAAACAAAACATGCCAATAAATACAACAAATAATACAATCAAAAAAATAACACAAACAAATAGCTAAAACATATGAACAATACAAACAAAACAAATAAAAAATAACAAAAAACATTTACAGCCCAATTCTAAACGAAAATTTCGTGCGAGTTTTTTCGCTTGTCCCATTCCTCGTATTCTAAATAAAAATTCCTTGTGAGTTTTTTCACTACTCCCTTTCCTCGTATTCTGAACAATGTTCGAAAAAGCGGAAACCGGTTATGAGAGAAAAGTAGGTATTATGAATGTGAGGGAGAGGGAGATTTCTCTGCCATTTCATAGGAGTTTTTTCACTAGTTAAAGTAAAGGGAATGCATCAAAATAGTTAAAGGAAATTGGTTATTTTAAGAAAGAACACTTATTTGTACAAATTTGTGCTAAAATATGTATTTACATTCTACCAAAATATTCTAACTGTTAATACAACAACAACAACAACCACAATATTCTTTATTTTAAGACGAAAAATATATCATAAGCAACGGAAGAGCTCTTCGCATATTTGATGCAGCCATCCAGAAATTGCGCAAGGTTTTTTAAGAAGGCTTAAATAGATTTTGGCATATAGCGAAAGGCGAACTCAACTCGACTTGGCCGCCAGAAAATTGCTTTGCAGAATGAATGCAAGCAACTGCGGCGGATTTGTGTTATCCCACCGGTCTTCTTCTTATGCTCCTCTGTTGATGTTGCTGTGGCACCAGTTCATTACTCATTTCAGTGAATTCCACATGAAATGCAATAATGTGCATTGTTTATACCTTATTTCTTAATTTCAAACAAATTGGCAACAATAATTAAACTTTACAATTTTTGAAACAAAATAAGAAATGCGCAACGAAATTTCAATTGATGAAACAGCTGACTTCGAAAATTTGAAATTCCTATTCCCCAATTATTCTTCTCCCCAGGAGAAAAGAATTGGAGGAATTTTTCCGCGGGAATAAAAAAATCCGCGAGAACAAAATTCCGCGAGAATATTTAGAATTGGTCTGTTAAAGAAGGCTAAGTTCGGGTGTAACCGAACATTATATACTCAGCTGAGAGCTATGGAGACAAAATAAGGGAAAATCACCATGTAGGAAAATGAACCTAGGGTAACCCTGGAATGTGTTTGTATGACATGGGTGTCAAGTGGAAGGTATTAAAGAGTATTTGAAGAGGGAGTGGGCCATAGTTCTATAGGTGGACGCCATTTAGTGATATCCCCATAAAGGTGGACCAGAGCTGACTCTAGAATTTGTTTGTACGATGTGGATATCAAATGAAAGGGCTAATGAGTATTTTAAAAATGATTGGGCCTTAGTTCTATAGGTGGACGCCTTTTCGAGATATCGCCATAAAGGTGAACCAGGGGTGACTCTATAATGTGTTTGTAAGATATGGGTTTCAAATTAAAGGTATTAATGAGGGGTTTAAAAGGGAGTGGTGGTAGTTGTATATGTGAAGGTGTTTTCGAAATATCGACCAAAATGTGGACCAGGGTGAACCAGAATTTCATCTGTCGAGTACTGCTAATTTATTAATACCACGTAATACCACGAATAGTATTCCTGCCAAGATTCCAAGGGCTTTTGATTTCGCCCTGCAAAACTTTTTCATTTTCTTCTACTTAATATGGTAGCTGTCACACCCATTTTACAAAGTTTTTTTCTAAAGTTATATTTTGCGTCAATAAACCAATCCAATTACCATGTTTCATCCCTTTTTTCGTTTTTGGTATAGAATTATGATTTTTTTATTTTTCGTAATTTTCGATATCGAAAATGTGGGCGTGGTCATAGTCGGATTTCGGCCATTTTTTATACCAATGCAAAGTGAGTTCAAATAATTAAGTGAACTTGGTTTAGTAAAGATACATCGATTTTTGCTCAAGTTATCGTGTTAACGGCCGAGCGGAAGGACATACGGGCGACTGTGTAAAAAACTAAGCGTGGCTTCAACCGATTTCGCCCTTTTTCACAGAAAACAGTTATCGTCCTAGAGTCCAAGCCCCTACCAAATTTCACAAGGATTGGTAAATTTTTGTTCGACTTATGGCATTAAAAGTATCCTAGAAAAATTAAATGAAAACGGGCCACGCCCATTTTGAAAGTTTCTTTTATTTTTGTATTTTGTTGCACCATATCATTACTGGAGTTGAATGTTGACATAGTTTACTCAAATACTGTAAAGATATTAAATTTTTTGTTAAAATTTGACTTAAATTTTTTTTAAGTGGGCGTGGCCATTTTCCGATTTTGCTAATTTTTCTTAAGCATACATATAGTAATAGGAGTAACGTTCCTGGCAAATTTCATCATGATATCTTCAACGACTGCCAAATTACAGCTTGCAAACCTTTTAAATTACCTTCTTTTAAAAGTGCGCGATGCCACGCCCATTGTCAAAAATTTTACTAGTTTTCTATTCTGCGTCTTAAGTTCAACTCACCTACCAAATTTAATCGCTTTATCTGTCTTTGGTAATGAATTATCACACTTTTCGGTTTTTCGAAATTTTCGATATCGAAAAAGTGGGCGTGGCTATAGTCTGATATCGTTAATTTTAAATAGCGATGTGAGATGAGTGCCCAGGAACCTACATACCAAATTTCGTCAAGATACCTCAAAATGTACTCAAGTTATCGTGTTAACGGGCGGACGGACGGACGGAAGGAAGGAAATTTTTTGTTTCGATACTGATGATTTTGATATATGGAAGTCTATATCTATCTCGATTCCTTTATACCTGTACAACCAACCGTTATCCAATCAAAGTTAATATACTCTGTGAGCTCTGCTCAACTGAGTATACAAATTTACCAAACGAAACAAATAATAACAATAATTTAGCCCGATATACCTTTATGGATTATGAGATTTTTTTTTCATAAAATTTATGGCGTGCTGCTGTAAATTAGTCGGTGTTTAATTTTAGCGCTGTTGTTGGATTACAACAAATAATATAACAAATAATCATTGTTTTGATTTTAATTTGAAGGGTTCTTGCATTTATCAAGAAATAGCTGTCGAACATAGATAAATTGTTATTGGAAATAATTTCAAGGATACGACAAAAGCGGTGATTAGTATGAAACTTTCCCACCTACGAAAATGGCGGGGCCTCAATTAAAACCCAAGAATCTTAAATTTTTTTACCACGTTACTTGATATACTGCAAAGGAAATAGTGTGAGTACGAACTAATTATTAAGTTTTATTTGTAAACACTAGACTGGGTCGATTTATTAACCGATATAGCGCCATCGATTTTTCGATAGGATTTGGGCTCAGGAAAAAAGTTCCACTCCGCATATACAAAAAATAAATTTCGAGCCTGCAAGATTTAATTTTTTTGACTTTTTTTCGATTTTGATTTTTAAGGTTTTTTTTTCATGACCTACTAAAAAATGTTCATGTATGCCCGGTCCGATCCAAAAATGTCCGCTAAAAACGTTGGCGATAACAGTTTTTGAAAAAAAAATATTACACATATGAAATTTTTTTTAGTAGGTCATAAAAAAACCTTAAAAATCAAAGTCGAAAAAAGTAAAAAAAATGAAATTTCGCAGATTCGAAAATTCTTTTGTTTGTGTATGCGTAGGGAAATTTTTTTTCCTGAGTCCAAATCCTATCGAAAAATCGATGGCCCGATATCGGTTAACTTTCGTCCATACAAATCGATCCACCCTATTAAACATACAGGAGAACATCTAGAAAAAAGGATCTTCGATGTGGTAGGCGGAGCACGCTACTATCACACTACGGCGGTTTCATGCATTGTCGGTATATTATCGACAGAGAGTTATTATCGGTTTGACGCCGATTTGTTATCTCCCAATCACCAGCTTATTTTGGTTTCTTACCGGTTTCTTGTCGATGAGTTTGAGGTTTGTCGTGAATAACGAAGTTTTATCGGTATTTGTTTTATGACAAAAAAAGGAGTATTCGATAATTAATCTGAATGACACCGATAACGAATTGTTAATAGTTTGATAAGAAATCGGTAAATTTCCATATCATATCTATATATTTTTGATAACAAATCGATAACAAACCGATAACAAATTGGCTACCAATACTCCGATAACAAAATGCGAACAAATCGATAAAATGTCAATGAAAAATTGGCAACTAACACTTCAATAATAAATCGATAACTTTTTGATAGAAAATTGATACGTTTTTCATGACAAATCTATAGCTTTCGAGAAATAATTAATAAAAAATCTGAAACTTTAGATGGCACATCGATAGCACAGCGATAACCCCTTGAAAAAAATTGGTAACTTTTTGATAACAATTCGATTGTTTTTGATAAACAATCAAACACTTTTGGCGGCACATCGATACCCTTTTCATAACAGGTCGATAGCTTTTTGATGACAAGTCCATAGCTTTTTGATAACATATCGATAATTCTTTGATTACAAATCGAACGCTTTTCGATTATAAATCAGTCACTTTTTTATAACATGTTGATAGCATTTAGATAAATTTTTGATAATTAATTGATTACTTTTCTATGAAAAATAGTAACCTATTTATTGACCCCCATAGCGGGCATACACATTATACAGTTGCCGTAGTTCTAATATGCACCTACGGCGCCACCTGGCAGTAAGTTTACTTCTCACTTACTCTTTGCACACCTAAGCAGTTTTCATATAGATAATTTAACACATGTTTAGGCATTATGAGTATATTGCACGTATTTTTATGGAGAGCGGCAGATTGAGCGACACTGGCGCCATCTGACATGAAAAGTACCCCAACTTGCAAAAGTTGTTGCAAGAAAAGCATAAGAAGAATAATTTGTTATTTGCTATGGCTAAGGGGTGCTGGCACACTTTGCAAGTGAAATAATTTTTCCCACTCGTTGATAACTTTTTACATTTTTCGCAATTAAAAACTGCAATATAACAAATGAATATGACATAAAATATGTTAGCAAGTATTTTTGTTGCACAGGAAGAATTTTTATAACAGTGCTTCGCGAAATTTTGTATGTAAATGGGCAAGGCGAAATAAACTTCAATTGCCAAGTGTGAAATTCCTTCATATTTATAAATGCAACATGTTGGTTGAGTGTGGCGATATTAAAGGAATGCATAAACTTGTGTTAAACGTATTATATGAAAAATATCATTGTGCGGAAGGCCTTTATAAAATATCTTGCTGACAAATGAATTTTTATATTTTTACTAATTAAAAATTTAAATTTCAATTTAACAAATAAAAGCGATAAATCCTATTTGCATAATAATAAAATAGTATCTGTCAATGACGCAAATAAAGCTTTTATGACTTACTCGTAATGAATAGATGGAGGGTTGTTGAAATATTTAAGTGTTAACATTGGATATTTATCTTGTTTTGTCAACAGGCTTGTAATTTTATAATACTTCTCATATGATTTATATAATAACAAGTAAGGAAGGTTAAGTTCGGGTGTAACCGAACATTACATACTCAGTTGAGAGCTATGGTGACAAAATAAGGGAAAATAACGATGTAGGAAAATGAACCGAGGGAAACCCTGGAATGTCTTTGTATGACATGTGTATTAAATGAAAGGCATTAAAGAGTATTTTATGAGGGAGTGGGCAAAGTTCTATAGGTGGACGCCATTTAGGGATATCGCCATTAAGGTGGATCAGGGTTGACTCTAGAATTTGTTTGTACGATATGGGTATCAAATGAAAGGTGTTAATGAGTATTTTAAAAGGGAGTAATCCTTAGTTCCATAGGTGGACGCCGTTTCGAGATATCTCCATAAAGGTGGACCAGGGGTGACCCTAGAATTTGTTTGTACAATATGGTACAAAAAAAGTGCTAATGAGTATTTTAAAAGAGGGGTGATCCTTAGTTCCATAGGTGGGACGCCGTTTCCAGATATTGGCCATACAGGTGGACCAGGAGTGACCCTAGAATTTGTTTGTACGATATGGGTATCAATTAAAGGTGTATTAATGAGGTTTAAAAAGGGAGTGGTGGTAGTTGTATAGGTGGTCGCTTTTTCGAGATATCGCCATAAAGGTGGACCAGGGGTGACTCTAGAATGCGTTTGTACAATATGGGTATCAAACGAAAGGTGTTAATCAGTATTTTAAAAGGGAGTGGGCCTTAGTTCTATAGGTGGACGCTGTTTCGAAATATCGCCATAAAGGTCGACCAGGGGTGACTCTAGAATGTGTTTGTACGATATGGGTATCAAATTAAAGGTATTAATGAGGGTTTTAAAAGGGAATGGTGGGTTAGTTGTATAGGTGGTCTTCTTTTCGAGATATCGCCATAAAGGTGAACCAGGGGTGACTCTAGAATGTGTTTGTACGATATTGGTATCAAATTAAAGGTATTAATGAGGGTTTTAAAAGGGAGTGGTGGTAGTTGTAGAGGTGGTCTTCTTTTGGAGATATCGCCATAAAGGTGGATCAGGGGTGACTCTAGAATGTGTTTGTACGATATTGGTATCAAATTAAAGGTATTAATGAGAGTTTTAAAAGGGAGTGGTGGTAGTTGAATAGTGAAGGCGTTTTCCAGATATCGACCAAAATGTGGACCAGGGTGACCCAGAACGTCATCTGTGGGATACCGCTAATTTATTTATATATATAATACCTGCAGAAATTTCAAGGGTTTTTTATTTCGCCCTGCAGAACTTTTTCATTTTCTTCTACTTAATATGGTAGGTGTCACAACCATTTTACAAAGTTTTTTCCAAAGCTATATTTCGCGTCAATAAGCTAATCCAATTACCATGTTTCATCCCTTTTTTACAAATTTGGTATTGAATTATGCATTTTTTTCATTTTTCGTATATTTCGATATCGAAAAAGTGGGCGTGGTCATAGTCGGATTTCGTTCATTTTTTATACCAAGATAAAGTGTGTTCAGATAAGTACGTGAACTAAGTTCAGTAAAGATATGTCGATCTTTGCTCTAGTTATCGTGTTAACGGCCATGCGAAAGGACAGACGGACGACCGTGTATAAAAACTGGGCGTGGCTTCAACCGATTTTGCCCATTTTCACAGAAAACAATTAGCGTCATAAAATCTATGCCCTACTAAATTTCAAAGGATTGGTAAATTTTTGTTCGACTTATGGGATTGAAAGTATCCTAGACAAATTAAATTAAAAGGGCGGAGCCACGCCCATTTTGAAAATTTTCTTTTATTTTTGTATTTTGTTGCACCATATCATTACTGGTGTTGAATGTTGACATAATTTACTTATATACTGTAAAGATATTAAATTTTTTGTTAAAATTTTACTTCCAAAAATTTTTTTTTAAACTGGGCGTGGTCCTTCTCCGATTTTGCTAATTTTATTGAGCGTACATATAGTAATAGGGGCAACGCCCCTGCAAAATTTCATCATGATATCTTCAACGACTGCCAAATTACAGCTTGCAAAACTTTTAAATTACCTTCACTTTAAAAGTGGGCAGTGCTACGCTCATTGTCCAAAATTTTACTAATTTTCAATTCTGCGTTTAAATTTCAAGTCACCTACCAAATTTCAACGCATTATCTGTCTGTGGTAATGAATTATTGCACTTTTTCGGTTTTTCGAATTTTTCGATATCGAAAAAGTGGGCGTGGTTATAGCCCGATATCGTTCATTTTTAATAGCGATCTGAGATGAGTGCTCAGGAGTCTACGTACCAAATTTCATCAAGATACCTCAAAATTTACTCAAGTTATCGTGTTAACGGGCGGACGGAAGGACATGGCTGAATCAAATTTTTTTTCGATACTGATGATTTTGATATATGGAAGTCTATATCTATCTCGATTCCTTTATACATGTACAACCAAACGTTATGCAATCAACTTATATACTCTGAGTGCTCTGTTCAACTGAGTATAAAAAAAATACAATGAGTCTTTGAGAGGAATTTATTGACCGGCCAATCTAGCGTAGCTACTCTGCATTTTTTTCTTTCAACATAATAATTAAAAGTTAAAGAGGTCAGAAAGCAAGCTTGTTAAATGGAATATATTATTTACTATTGTAATACCAGTTAATATTTACAACATAGTCTATCATATATTCACTTACTATTAATTCCTTCAAGGGGCGGGTCTCAAAAGTACTCGCATATTTATGAATCTTCATTTTGTTTGGTAAATAAATTAGTTTCGTCTCTACGGCAAAACATTGGAGATTTGTGCAAAAATGGTATTTTTGACGTTCAATACTGTCATAAGGCCAATAGTCACCTATGCTTCCTAGTTTGGTGGCAGAAGGTAACGCAAAGAAAGGCAACGGCTAAACTAAGCAAACTGCATCGATTAGTTTGCGTTGGCATAACGGGTGCGATGAGAAACGCACCTGCTGACGTACTTAGTGCTTTAGTGGAACACCTCCCTTCCCAATTCTAATAGAGAAAGAGGAAACACTAGATGCATTAAGACTTCCACATATTTCTGAGTTGAAGGAAGGAAATATGATAGGGCATATGAAAGTAATAAGAAAATTCATAGGAAATCCCTCAGCACAACTGCGTAACGTAATGTCCCCTGAGCTCAGAATCGCTCGTAACTTTGAAGTGTCCATTGCGGACAGGACCCCCTGGGATGGATCGAAATTCGATGGCGGAAGAACGGGAGCTGGCATCTATGGGCCAAACTTCAAAAAATCGATACCAATAGGATGTTACCCCACCATATTTCAGGCAGAAATTCATGCAATAGAGGTCTGTGATAGAGAATGTCTGCAGAGAGGCTCAACATCGAAGAGCATCTGCATTATGTCGGACAGCCAGGCGGCACTACGTGCCTTGCAATCCTACACAGTTACATCTAAGCTAGTGGATGAATGCACTGAAATCCTTAATGACCTTGGAGCCAAAAACAAGGTTTTGTTGGGATGGGTTCCGGACATCAGGGACATGAAATTAATGAACATGCAGATTACCTATCAAAGCAGGGTGCTACATCAGCATTCTATGGTCCAGAGCCCTTTTGTGGACCCACAAAAGCACACACCAGGGAAACTATAAGTAACTGGGAAAATAAACTATTCAGATGGTACTGGATTGACTGCCCAGGGCAGCAAAGGCAGGCCAAACTGTTTATATTTCCGGCAACGAAAGTATCAGCCAAACTCATTAACCTAAGCAGGGAGGACCTAAGAACTCTTACTGGGTACTACACGAGACAATGCGGGTCTACGATATCACCTAAGTAAATTATATCTATCTTATACCCAAATTTGTCGTTTCTGTGAGCTGGATGATGAAACGCCGGTTCACATTCTCTGCGAATGCGTCGCTCTAGCTAGGCAGAGACTCTCCCATCTAGGTGTGTGACTCTTAATCCCTACGTGATATGGAGTAAGAAGCCTGAAGAGGTACTTGGATACATCAAAAGCCTTCAGATACAAAATTGGATGAAAGGTCTTGTACAATAGATCTGCACAAAGGTCGCAGTGCTTCCAGACCTATCAATATAATAATAGTAATTTAATTTAAAATGCGCTTTATTAATATTTATCAGTTTCTATTAACATTTTCTTTTGATAATCTAAAATCGCTAGAGATAGACGGCGGGTAATTGTATAATACATACATTTTTTTTGCTTTTGTTATATTTATCTATTTAATTTCGTAATTGTATTGCGAATGCGGTAATTTTATTACAACAATCACTCCTGCTTCACGGGTGAGTAAATATTATTGCATTTGAGCACTAATAAACGATGTGTTTGACTAATGCAGTGCATAATATATATGAATAAATTTTTCTGTCACTAAGCGATTGTCATGGCAGACCGCATGTCTGCAATTATATTGATACAATTTTTATATGAGATATACTGCATAATGTATCTACTTAATATAAATAACAAAACAGCAAGAAATTACATAGAACAGTCAATTGACAAATACGTTAGATAAATCTTAAGTGAGCTGATTTGTTGTTGAATCAAAAAGGTGTATACATAATTTTTATACCCAGGTATATCTGTTATACCCAGCTGCACTTGCTATTATAAATTTAATCCTAAGTGGTGTGTTGCCCGTATACCAAGGCTTACTGGAATTTCTAACAGATTGGCATTGAAAACTGGTGAAGCCTAACCAGGCACACTTTTTGATATCGAAAATTTCGAAAAATAGGAAAAATGGCATAACTTAATAGTAAACATTGGTAAATGGAAGAAACTTGGTAAGGGGAAACAAACACAAATTATATTGGTATAAAGGGAAATTTGCATCTCCGTTGGGTTCTCGGCTTTAAAAGAAAAAATGGTTAGGAAAGGGACTCCTAATTGTTAGAAAAAAGGCAATTGAGCTTCGAAGGAGGGGGTAAGCCTGAACGCAGATAGCATTAAAAACTCAATAAGAGTGAACACAAATTTAAGGAAGGAAATAAGAGGCGATATATGAACCAAATTCTTATTGCCTGTTATCAAGAGCGAAGCCACAAAGTCTTGAATATCATGCTGTTGTTGTTGTTGTAGCGCTAAGGATATTTCTCGAAGGTTTTGGGGAGTGTTACACATGTTGTTGATCCTTTGCCCGATCTAGATCAGGAGCGTTCCGGTAACAAGCAACATTAAGGTGTTAGCCTGACCATCTCGGGATCCATTTAATGTCACCATATTGAGCCTTCTCCTTTCACACCCTAGTTCCATGAGGAACTTGGGGTCGCCAGAGCTAGTGCTAGTTTTGTGACATTAGACAATTGAGTTGCTCTTAACTCATAAAGAGAGTACTGTACTTAAGTATTTAAGGGGCACTGCCTCTGTAATCTATTGTTACGAATTTTGAGACATTCTGATTATTTTGCAGCTTCTGTTCGAATATCTGAACTTTCGAATAAAAACTCAAATATTCAGTATAGCAAAACGTTCATTATTTAGACTAGTTTGGGAGTAATACATCACAAAAAAATTATCGCGTACATCATTACAGTGTGTTAAAACCAAACTGATTGATTATTCCTCAGCTTGCGCTGCTTTTGTACTCTCTGTTGCCTCGTTGGCATATTTCTCCTAGATCTAGACTTTTCACGAATATGCCTTCTGGCACAGTTGTATCTCATACTTGGTTATTTAGCTATATGCGTGTGGATGTGTGTGTAACAATTTCTGCTCTTAGCTGATAATAACGTGATGTGCGATTGCTTCTCTTCCTTCAAGCTGCTGGTTATGTGTATGGTGTGTTCATGTACATAAGTGTGGCTGCTTGTTTTATTGTTTTTGTGTGTTTATTTAGTAGCAGCATAGTGGCATATAGAACTGCCAATATTCGCCATATAATGAATAAACTTAAGAGTTTTGGGACTCGCGGGTTCTAAGGAACGGAAGTTGAACATGTTCATTATTCTTGTCCTAGTCAATACCAAAGCGTCACAGCTGTTTTTTGCGTGCGGAAATACTACTAGGAAACGCTGATTTTGATCACTTTCACATCTCCAATGCTAGCAGCCAAATACGAGCCTAACATGCACTGTTGAGCTCAGTACGACTTGTCGCGTGAGTTTTGGTTAGTCTTAATACATTTCAGCATACTTGCCCAATCTAGATCTTCTTGCTGATACCCTATGTGAATATCTCTGCTTGAGTAGACTCTTTCTGCCTTATAAAGATTTCGCTATTTCTATTCGAGGTACACTCGTTTAGTTTGGCTTATTTTGCTCAAATTAAAGACTGAATCAACCATAACCTACTGGGTTCTACGTCTGGATCTACTTCGCGGTAAATCGCACCAAATACTTTTTTTTATGTTTCTATGTACTCCATGTTTGCGTCTGCGATTGCAACATTAGGTTACTTTTCGATGTCAAACTCAAGTTCCTGCATAGTTTCATTGGCCGACTGATCCCAATGTTTGCTTCCGCCTGTCTTTCGGCATCGCTCATCAATGCTTCGCAGGTGTTACGGTATCTTTCCGAAATCATATGCAAAATTTTGGCAGATCGACTTTGGCTCCACACTTAAAACCCGTTTTTTCAAAATGGGAATGATTTTCTTCATAGGTATTTGTTCCTTAAAACAAAAATAACTTTTTTAAACAAGGAAACCTCTCTTATTTAAATGAGAACTCCTATTGTTATCAAAAATTCATATACCAAATTGAAGAAGAAATTTCTGTGGCGAAAAACCAATCCCATTTACTTTGTTCTGAGAAAAGTTTTTTATTGTACCTTCCAGTTTTTTACATCTGCGGACTTCTCAACCGCAGCTAAAACCCCTGATTAAGTCGCATATCCTGAATAAGAATTTTCAGAGCATTTAGTAGGGCTTCAATTTTGTATTAACTTCCACTCAAGCCTTGTGTAATAAGATGTTATCAAAAAAAATGTATATATATCGATTTATTATCAAAAAGCTATTGATTTGATATAAAAGTGTGTAATGTACCTTCATTGAGGTTCGCTATGCCTAGCGGTAGTGTAGTGTCATACGGGTTGTGCATGCTAGGATGACCAGGTCTAAGCTCTTCGGATGGGGGGATTCTTGTATGAAACACATACACTGCATACATACATAAAAATTTAAATCATGCACTTTCTACAGCAAAACACACCTCGGACTAAACATAGCTATTAATAGTAAGCTGGTTAATCGGACATATGGATAGCATTGGCTACGGGTTTAGTTGGATGTAGCGAAATTACCACGAAGACATAAACACGCAGAAAGGAACACTGTTTGGGAGACGTAGATGGTAGTTGTCTCCTTCTCACTCCCTTCCCAACCATATGTGAGAGATAAAAATTCTCTCCCAACCCACCAACAAAGTTAGAAATCAACTCGTGGATCACATAACAAATATAATCTTACTCTTTATTCATATTGAATTCAATTTGGTTACAAAAGAAAATGTTTGTGTTGCATTGAGAGCAATTCAGCACCCCAGCTGATTCTCATTATTCCCACAACTGTTATATGTATAGAACATCAAATTAATAATGAATTCCACATATACTTAGCAAAGAAATTTGAAATAACTTACATTCCAAATGTTGGAAATAAAAAAAATGCCTGCGTTTGAAACGCAATTGATTTGAAACAATAACAAAAATATCAAATACAAATTCAATAGCAATTAAAATTGAACCTTTTAGGCGCGATTAAGAAGCGAACGAACGATTGATTCAAACAAAGAAAACACGAAGTAATCGAACGCAAATTTGATAAGAATAAACAAAGTAAATATGATACGTATGGTTTCGCTTGCATAAGGGAGTCGGTTGGACCGAATAACCAATGCAAAAACACACTAGCAAAAATATAAAAGAAAACACAAATCGAACCGAAGCGACAATATACATATGTTTGAGTGCTAAAACAATTGAACTGAAGTGCGAGTACTTACATACCTTAACCCTTGGGTGATTCCTTGATGTTTGCGCAAACACTGGAGCCCGTAGCACCTTAGATGATGGTTTCAGCCTGATGTCTTTAAATTTCAGTAAATTTTTATATGCACTGTAGACTATATATGTTCGCTTTTACGTCGGAATTATGATTCAATACACAAATTTATACAACACATTAAACTGAATGAATTTGATACTGAATCTTTATAGCTTCATGTATGATGGTTAATTTAACGAAATTCACTTCGTTTGTTTATGATTATCAGTTTTCGTGTTCTCTTTTAATCTAGTCGATTTTAACGTATTTATAACAGGGTGTATGTATGTGTGAACAATCCGGGATTACGATGGTATTCAGGCAGCTAATGGGTGGAACTTGACGTCAGGAACAACAATTGTAATTGCATTAAGCATGGTCTTGGTCGATCTTTGTGAGAATGTGAGACTGGGATTTGCCTTCTGAAATATATACATGTATTCCAAATAGATGTATTGAAAACTGTCTTTGGGAATACAAAAACCATACCTACCAATTCTAAGCAAATAAAGAGTTGAACGATTTGTGAATGGTTTTGGTGGGGCGTCAGCGTTTTCTCCGCAGAGCACCTTTGTGTGTGATGGAGCCCCCACGGTTGTCGGAGCACCTTCTTCCAAAGAGGAAAGATAGAATTTTTCTCCGAATTTTTCACAAATGCTAATTTAATGAAACAAATTAGACTTAAAACTTTTGTTTTATATATCTTTAATAACTCTTTCGAGGTACAAATTATATCTTAGATTAAACACTTTTTGTTGAAATGATTGCCCGATACTTCTGTACTCTTTCAAACTCACAGACAAAATGGGCGATGGTATTTGCTCTGGGATACGCTTGGCTTGGAGAAATCGTATGGTTCAGTGGAAAATTTTTGGAAGGTTGCTTGGCACATTTAAAATTTGAATACAGTCGTGGTTAAAATAAAAATGCACAAATATGTTGAAGTACTCCGAGCGAGTAAAGAAAATAAAACCAACGATACGTAGGAAAAGGCATTCATTACAAACACAAATTCAAAATTCGACCACGGTTAGATTTTTTTGAAATTGGAAAAATGGATGCAAATACCACAAATAACTGAATGTGTCCGACTTTGTAGGTATGAATTGGGTATTACAGTGGCTGAATATCTTTGCCATGAAATGTTCCCAGTAATTTACCGTCTTCGTCTTCTAATACATAGTATGACGAGCCAAGCTTACTTCGAACCCACGCCTTCATATACGTATGTGCTAATTTACTATTAAAGTTTTTACTTAGATTGCTCTGGGCAAAGTTCCTACGCAGGACTATTTGACCTTCCTTGAAAGAGACTGGTCTGCTCCGTAAGTTATATGTTTTCTCATTGGCCTTGTACGTTTTCTGAATATTAGAGCGTACTGTATCACGAATCAGGGAAAGGGTTGTATGTCTTTGCTCAATGTTTTGTGCACATCCTTCCTCAATCATACCAATGTTTCGGAGCAGCTTGCAATTTTCACCATGAGTTATCATATGCTGTCCGAAAACAGCGAAATATGGGCTGGTTGAGGTCGACTGATGTACGTAATTTCGCAGCGCACAATTCACACTGCTTAAATGGTGGTCCCACTCCCGTTGATCTTCCTTAATATAAGCGCGAAGTGCGGCATTTATGGAGCGATTGACGCGCTCCGAGCTAATACTTTGTGGAGAGTAAGCGGCGGTACACACATGCTTAATTCCACATTTCGTTAAGAATGCTTCAAATTCACCTGATTTGAACTGGCTACCATTATCGCTAACTAAGACTTCTGGCACCCCAAATACATCAAAAACATGCTCTTTTAGAAAGTTAACTATGGGCGTAGTCGTAAATTTTCTCAAAGGACACATTAACGTAAATTTTGATAGTTGATCAAGAACGACCAGAATACCAATGTTACCATTCTTAGACCTGGGAAACGGTCTAATCAGATCTACAAAAAGTCTTTGAAAAATTCTCTCGGTGGGTACAAAGCTTCCCATAGGAGGTCTTAAAGTCTGCGTTGGGTGCTTCGTCATCTTACACAACTCACATTTTGCAATGTAATCGCGCACCGAACGCAGAAGCCCTGGCCAATAGAAAAATCGTCTTATGCGTTCAGCCGTTTTGGCAATACCACCATGCGCGCACACGGGGTTGTCATGCGAGTTGCGTATCACCCCCTCTCTTAAGGCTTCCGGTACTACTAATTTCCAAGCAGAGTTCTGTTGTAGGGTGTGACCTGTATAATGTTCTGTCCGACGATAAATGAACCGTTCCCTAACCGCAAAGTCAGGATACTTATCTTTGTTAGCTGTAATTCTATCACGTAGCTCAGTATAAGCCAAATCATCGAAACCAGAGGACGAAAGATTTATATCTGGTATGTAGTCTACCGCTATACTTTCTACTTTCTCTAAACTATCGGAATATGTACGTGATAATGCGTCTGGCACAACATTTTGGCTTCCTTTACGGTGCTCGATTGTAAAATTGAATGATTGTAACTTCAGCGCCCAGCGTACAAGCCTTCCGCTTAAGTCCAATTGATTCATCAGCCAGCGCAAGCTTGCGTGGTCTGTAGCTATTTTGAATTCTTGACCCTCTATGTATGGACGAAACTTTTTAACTACTAAAACGGCCGCGAGACATTCCTGCTCCTTAACTGAGTAATTACGCTGAGCTTTGTTCAACTTCTGCGACATATACGAGATTGGAACTTCTTCCCCAGTCTCGTTTACCTGTGCTAATACTGCCCCAACTCCATTCTGACTCGCATCACACTGTACGATGAATGGCTTCGTAAAGTCCGGATTAGCAAGAAATGGCGCAGATGTCAAGCGCTGCTTCAATTTTTCAAAAGCTTCTTGGGTGTTTTCAGTCCATTCGAAAGTTCTTTTCTTTTTAAGCAATTCTGTCATAGGCTGCGTTATGTCCGCAAAGTTGGCAATAAATCGGCGGTACCATCCTGCCATTCCCAAAAATCGGCGGAGTTGTCGGACAGTTTTCGGAATGGGGTATTCGACTATTGCCGACACTTTAGCCGGATCAATCTTTAACGTTCCCCGTCCCACAACATAACCCAGATAGCTTACTTCCTTAAGACAAAACTTGCTCTTTGAGATGTTAATTGTTAGACCTGCCTTTCTCGTATGAACGGCAACTTCCTGCAATAGATCGATATGCGATTTGAAATCTTCCGAGACTAAGAGTAGATCGTCCAAATATACAAAAACACGTTCCTTCAAGTTATATGGTATCACCTTATCCATTAAGCGACACATCGTTTGGGGTGCATTGCACAGTCCAAATGGCATTACCGTGAACTGGTAAAGAGGTCGATTTGGGACGGTAAAAGCAGTTTTTTCACGCGATCTTGCCTCTAAAGGGATTTGCCAGAACGCATCTTTTAGATCCAAACTAGATATAAATTCCGCACGCGGCAACCTACTCAATATACCCTCGATTAGACGCAATGGATACGCGTCCTTCTGTGTAACTTCGTTCACTTTCCGACTATCTAAACAAAGTCTAACCTTCCCCGGTTTTCTAACAAGAACCACAGGTGACGACCAAGCGCTATTTGATTCCTCAATCACCCCTAACTTGAGCATGCGCTCAATCTCCTGTCCAACTAACTTTTCTATAGCCGGTGAAATTGGAAAGTGCCTTTGTTTTATTGGCTTCGCTTGTCCAACGTCGATTTCGTGTTCCAAAAGGGAAGTTTTCCCTAACCCATTTTCCTCGAACGACGGAAAACATTTGATTGCCGCGTTAAGATTTTGTTGCTGTTCAGCTGTTAATACATGGATGTTTTCATCTTCTTCAGTCACGCTAGTTTCGCTAATAATGTGAGTAGCCAATCGAAAGGCCTTCCAAAAGTTAACTCCTAGGTACACATCTTGGGTTAAAGATGGAATAACGTAAAACTCTATAGGTTTGCTTCCTGCTTATATGAAACTGCCAATTCCAAAACGCCCTCAACTTTTTGTTTAGAACCATCAGCAGTACGTGCATTTGTATTTAACGTTTTTATACCCAACATGTTCTTTGAACTAAGAACTCTTTCTGCTAATTTTCCCCTCAAGACAACTAATCGAAGCTCCAGAATCTAGCAAGCTAAGAACCTCGGAATCTAAAATACGAACTTTTGCGTATGGCCTAACGTCATCAAGTTTACAAAGTATAGTTGATATCAAGTTAATCCCGTTTGCCATTTACATTTTTCCAATATCCTCTAGCCCGCTTTGCTGACCGCGTTTGCTTAAAGATCTTTTCGCGCGCCACTTCATACTCTTGAATCGTTCATGGAAAGGTTTTATTGGATGCAATAACGGAAAATTTTGGGTATTCTTATAAAAATTTGTGGTAGGTTTTAAAATCGTTATTGGTTCCGTTTTTATATTTGTTGAGCTCTCGGATGTTTGCTGTTGTTGTTGCAAACATCCCGTCGACCGTTTCCCGGCTTGTTACAATTCGGACAAGTTGGTAGGAAAAAGGCTAAAAGGCCGCAGCCATAACAGAATACTCGACGAGGCTTGACACATTCTTTGTAATTATGTCCAGACTCATCACAATTCCAACACTTACGCTGCGGTACTTCTCTTACTGCGGAAATCTCTTCAGTATTTCCACTGTCAGATTTAGTATCATCAATATCAAAATGTTCCACTTCAGATATTTGTCTTCGCGATACATTAAACTGTTTAACCGGTAATTTGTGTACTGTTTGAACGGTATCTAGGAAATTTTCTCGCCTTAGACAAGCTCTTCGCAAATCATTAAGGCTGGCTATGTCAAAATGTAGCAATTCTAAACGAATCTCAGAACGTAAATTACTTTTAAGGGTTTCTACAAGTTCGCGTTCTGACATAGGTGAATTTAGAGCATCGCACAAGGAGAGGACACCTTCTAAAAACTGTTCAAATGTTTCACTGGTTTTCTGTTTTCTATTTCGAATAGATTCCTTTATATCAAAATCTGTACGAACGTCCCTGAAATTAGTTTTTAAATGCTCACAAAACTCAAACCAATCAATCACTCTATTGGCCCTATGATAACGCCAAAACCAATTTTTGGCTTTTCCCTCAAATAAAATATGAGCATTATGACCGAGGACATCGAAGTTGCCATGCAACGAAGACATTGTTAATGCATTTACTCTGTAAATAAATTCATTAACTGATATACCCTGACTAGAGCCATCAAAAGTTAATTTCCAATTGGAAATTATCTTTCCAATGCCACTCATACTAACAGACGAATCTCTATGCGTTGGAGGGTTACGTACTTGATTTGCTTCTGAATAAAAAGCCGTCGGTTCCGTAGCAGCTTGACCCACCATACCAGTTGTTAAGGTAGAGTCATGGTCTTCTCTATTTCCTAAAGGTATTTCCATTCGAGGTTGCAAAGGATTTAAGTTTAGAGTGGAAAGTTGTTGCTGCAATGCATTGTTAACAAAACGTTCAATCGTGTTTTGTATATCGCGCGTAACAACCTCTTGCTGTCTACGAACAGCATCTTCCACAATATGACTCAAATCATTACTTTGGTTATTAAAATTTATTTCTCTATTCGTGTTTATTCTATTTTGTCTACCGCGATTATTACGGTTTTGTCTGCGGTTACTATTGGAAACCTGACGGGGTTCTAAATTTTCGCGTTCGAATTAGGTGTAGCCAGATTTCCTTGCGAACGAGTTACCATTCCACCCACCGGCACATTTATTAGTCGAATCTCTTGACCATTATAATCTGTGAAGGAGTTGGTGTTACAAGCCCTACGACATAGGGGACAGGTATTATTATTACACATCCACGTAGATATACACGTGTGATGAAAGCGGTGATCGCATGGAGTAATTGCAATTTCAACATTATTCATGACGTCATTACATATGGTGCACATTCCTTCTTGCCCATTTGCCAATACTAATTTTCATTACTGCGACGAACCGCCATATTGTTCACATACACAAAATATTATATATATATAAGAAATATAAGAAAGCAAATATGTGTGATAATCGCTCACACAGCACTTTATATTTATTAATATAAAACAATATATATAAGCATGTGTTTGAAAAGTAAATAAAAATACTGATTAAGTTCTTCAGCTTTTTCTAATAAAATCCTTTTATGTTTTTCAATTGACTTCTCTGAAACTTGTTTGTGATCCAACGTTGTTGATTTCTTGAAGAGACCAAATGTTCACTTTCTGGTGCTTATTTCGGAACTAAAATAACGTAAACATTGTGTGGAAGAGCTATGCTCACTGCTAATATTTGCAAGCTATCAGCTGAATCATGCCGACAATATGTTTACAAAAGTATAACAGTTTGGAAACCAACACAACACATATTTGAATGGCAAAGTATATCAAACACCTGATATTGTCTCTGTTCCATATCAAAAGCTATGTGAGCAGAGAGTTCCCAATGAGAAATGGGTACCAATACTTGTCGAGTTTGGTTAGCTAAACGCAAACGCTCATTTAAATACTAATTCCTTCACCTCTCTAAACATGGTTCGTCTGTAAAACAGAAAATACTATAACTATACCAGTACCACACAAATGTGTGGGCCCACACGTTGCAGGCGCCATTTATGTACACTGTACCTCATGAGCTGTTCGCTAGACCTACGCGGTAGTGTAGTGTCATACGGGCGTGTTGCGCACTGCTCAGGTATGACAGGTCCTAAGCTCTTCGATGATTCGTGTATGAAACACATACACAGCATACATACATGAAAATTTAAATCATGCAAGTTCTACAGCAACATACTTCGGACTAAGCAGAGCTATTAATCAGTAAGCGGGTTAATCACGACACACTCGCCCCAATGGATAGCATTGGCTTACGGGTTTATGCGGCAGTACCACGACACGTACGTAGAAAAAAACGTGTCAGATTTGTGACACGACCTATCATTATGAGTGTGCAATGTAAACGAAAAACTCACCGACGTGCACGCCGTACGTACGTAGCCGGAACGTAGAAATCAAAACAATTTTGATTTTTTCCGTAGAACGTGTCAGCTGATCGCTCTCTCACTAGACAGAGTTGCCTAGTAAACTTTGTAGCGCTAATTTTTGACCGTTGCAATTTTATGCGAAAAACGCCTAATAAAGTTTGAAAAATTGTGAAATAATTCGAAATAATGATGTAAAAGTGCTGATTATAAGTATTTAATCTATTTATACTTATTTAACTATGTATTCCGGCCTTTTACAATATCAAAATTAAATTGGAAAAAGTGATGTTCCATAAGCATACATGCAAAATGGTCAATGGCACAGTGCTTATCTGTAAACACATACACACACAAATATGTATGTACATGTACACAGACGCACACATTGATTCCTACGGGCTGAGAGTGTCGGTCAAACGTGCTTCGTACGACAAACGTCCTACGTACGGCACACGTCGGTGGTAACTGCGCATTAGTGGATGTAGCGAATTACCACGAAGACATAAACACGCAGAAAGTACACTGTTGGGAGACGTAGATGTAGTTGTCTCCTTCTCACTCCCTTCCCACCATATGTGAGAGATAAAAATTCTCTCTCAACCCATCAACAAAGTTAGACAATCAACTACGTGGATCACATAACAAATATATCGTACTCTTTATCATATTGAATTCAATTTGATTGACAAAAGCAAAATGTTTGGTGTTGCATTGAGAGCAATCAGCACCCCAGCTGATTCTCATTATTCCCACAACTGTTATATGTATAGAACATCAAATTAATAATGAATTCCACATATACTTAGCAAAGAAATTTGAAATAACTTACATTCCAAATGTTGGAAATAAAAAAAATGCCTGCGTTGAAACGCAATTGATTTGAAACAATAACAAAAATATCAAATACAAATTCAATAGCAATTAAAATTGAACCTTTAGGCGCGATCAAGAAGCGAACGAACGATTGATTCAAACAAGAAAACAAGAAGTAATCGAACGCAAATTTGATAAGAATAAACAAAGTAAATATGATACGTATGGTTGCGCTTGCATAAGGGAGTCGGTTGGACCGAATCCAATGCAAAAACACACTAGCAAAAATATAAAAGAAAACACAAATCGAACCGAAGCGACAATATACATATGTTTGAGTGCTAAAACAATTGAACTGAAGTGCGAGTACTTACATACCTTAACCCTTGGGTGATTCCTTGATGTTTGCGCAAACACTGGAGCCCGTAGCACCATAGATGATGGTTTCAGCCTGATGTCTTTAAATTTCAGTAAATTTTTATATGCACTGTAGACTATATATGTTCGCTTTTACGTCGGAATTATGATTCAATACACAAATTTATACAACACATTAAACTGAATGAATTTGATATTGAATCTTTATAGCTTCATGTATGATGGTTAATTTAACGAAATTCACTTCGTTTGTTTATGATTATCAGTTTTCGTGTTCTCTTTTAATCTAGTCGATTTTAACGTATTTATAACAGGGTGTATGTATGTGTGAACAATCCGCGATTACGATGGTATTCAGGCAGCTAATGGGTGGAACTTGACGTCAGGAACAACAATTGTAATTGCATTAAGCATGGTCTTGGTCGATCTTTGTGAGAATGTGATGTATTGAAAACTGTCTTTGGGAATACAAAAAACCATACCTACCAATTCTACGCAAATAAAGAGTTGAACGATTTGTGAATGGTTTTGGTGGGCGTCAGCGTTTTCTCCACAGAGCACCTTTTGTGATGGAGCCCCACGGTTGTCGGAGCACCTTCTTCCAAAGAGGAAAGATAGAATTTCTTTGCTAAGTATATGTGGAATTCATTATTAATTTGATGTTCTATACATATAACTGTTTTGGGAATAATGAGAATCAGCTGGGGTGCTGAATTGCTCTCAATGCAACACAAACATTTTCTTTTGTAATCAAATTGAATTCAATATGAATAAAGAGTAAGATTATATTTCTTATGTGATCCACGAGTTGATTTCTAACTTTGTTGGTGGGTTGGGAGAGAATTTTTATCTCTCACATATGGTTGGGAAGGGAGTGAGAAGGAGACAACTACCATCTACGTCTCCCAAACAGTGTTCCTTTCTGCGTGTTTATGTCTTCGTGGTAATTTCGCTACATCCAACTAAACCCGTAGCCAATGCTATCCATATGTCCGATTAACCAGCTTACTATTAATAGCTATGTTTAGTCCGAGGTGTGTTTTGCTGTAGAAAGTGCATGATTTAAATTTTTATGTATGTATGCAGTGTATGTGTTTCATACAAGAATCCCCCCATCCGAAGAGCTTAGACCTGGTCATCCTAGCATGCACAACCCGTATGACACTACACTACCGCTAGGCATAGCGAACCTCAATGAAGGTACATTACAAGTGTTCCCAATTTGTTGTCGGCAGGTTATCGAAAAGTTGTAGATTTGATATAGAAAATATATCAACCTGTTATAAATAATTATTCCATATTTCATCGAAAACGTATTGATTTAGTGTCGAGAATTTATCGGCTATGTAGCGAAAAAGTTATCGAATTGTTATCCATGAGATATCGGCATTTATAAAAAATTATCGATATAGAATCATAGTCATCAGTGTTGTATTTTCTCTTCCAAAATGTAGGGAATTTTTTATCGTCGCGTTATCGATTTGATACGATGAAGTTATCGATCTGTTATACAAAACTTACAGATTTTTTACGGAGAAGAAATCTATTTTACATCGAAGAGCTATCGATTTCCTATCGTAGTGTTTCTAATTGGTTATGGTGATATTATCGACTTATCATGGACGACTCATCAGTTTGTTATAAAAGCAGATACCAGGAAAACTTCAAAGTGAAATTGATGACACAACTATAAGCCGTCTGTAATAATCCGTTAAAAATGAATAAAGTTCCGATAACGACGACGATAATAATTTTCTATGTATAATAAGACCATAATAGTTCAGGATCGGTTGTAACCAATAAGAATCCGACGATCCTCTTCTCAAAAAGCCCGAAAACATTTGTTTCTGGTGGTTTAACTTCAAACTTTGGGCGAGCTCTGATTAATTGTAAAACATTTATTTTCTATACATACACCTTTATCTTACACATCTAACTCTTGTTGTACTCACAACTTTTATTTTTTAAAGAAGGGTCGAGGTTGTACAACGTTGATCAAAGCTATCTATAACTACAAATCTTATAAAAGAAAGTCACTAAATATCGTTGTACGCCCATCACTTCACAAGGAATGCTCTAATTTTAAAACGCTTTTTTGCAGTCGAAAGCTTAGCTATGGTGATGCTAAAATTTAAAGGTATATATTACAGGGGCATAGCAAATTGCCAAAATGTAGTACAAAATCATAAAGCTTTTGTTTATTAATCTATCCATCTTTTTATATATATAAAGAAGGATGTATGTTTGTATGCAGCTTATGTACTCCGAAACCACTCCGCCGATTTTATTCAAAATTTCATGGTTGCTTCAGAGCAACCCGAAAAGTTTTGCTGTGAAGTTTTTTTCCGGGAAATGGACCAGGAACCAATCTATTCCAAAAAAGCCCGGCCGCTCAAGAGTTACGCGTCACCATTTTGGTAGCCTGGTCTTGAAAACACATACTGGAAAAGGCTGTAAGCCTGTCAAAATACTGCAATCAGAACTGCCAAGAGATGTCTCCTTATGACCCCCGAACACCACCCACATAGTGAGGCCAAAGAGCTCAATACTAAAGAGCACAACGAAAAGCGCTATGTCGAGATCTGACAGCTGTCAATGCAACCGTTTGACTTGGACAAGCATAAGCAGGCCCTAAGCCAAATCCACACAGAATCGGTAAACGTTTTGTCAGGACGCTCTTGGTGAACCTCTAACAACACCTCTAACACCCCTCTCACTCTGGTCCACCCCTCTTAAAACTGCCAGTTCCCTTGGACACCCGTTAGAGGACTTTGATGCAAATTTATGTGTGGTCGTACCAATTGAATGTGGTGAAGCACTGTTATTACAACAACAACTATGAAAGAGAATCAGTTATACTAAAATAGAGATATTGGGATAGATGAACCGGAAAAGAAGTGATGGGAAAGACGGAGTGGCAGAAAGAGGTGCATAGAAGGAAAAAGGCGGAGGGAGGAAGGAATAAATGCATAAGGAAAAGGAGGAGGGGGAGTAAGAGGTAAACATTTCTTAAAGCTTATGCAGATAGACCAAAGTTAGTAATAAAATTTAAATTAGGTAGAGAATACTAGACAACGGAAAAACACCACAGGTTGGGTATTCCGCACAATCCGTTCATGGTTCAATATTTTATTTCCCATTGCCACTGAAAAGAAAAAAACCGAAAATGCTCATACTTCTTGAACTTACAAGTTTTATTAAGTATTTTTCGCTCAAAATAAAAGGTTTGATTTTGATTTAGTGCCAAAAAATAAAAACAGTTTTAATTAGCTTCGCAGCATGTTCAAAGTTAATCCAGTAGCTCCACTTAAATTAGTTTTTACAGTTATTGAACTAGTGCCACACCTGCATTTATTCTTTTTCGGTACCCCATGTTTTGACAATTAGGTGGAGGTAAAAGGTTTTCAACACCGATTCAAACGTAGATAAATTGCACCTTCACCTTGAGGAAGGCGAAAGTGTTGAAACCTGTGTACAGAGTTGTTTTTGTGCTTAATTTGTGTTTAAAATTTTACAAAACTTTGTTTAATGAATTTAAAGGTCAATGCTTAACGAATGTTTATAATAGTAGATAACTGCTCTTTGACGTAGTTCCTTTGAATAGTTTTTACCGTTAATTTCTTAATAAAGCCAATTAGTGTTAATAAAACATGAACGAATTCAAAATGCATCAAAATCAAATTATTATTGTTAAATGTGCCAAAAGCGTGATCGTTTAGTTATCTACTTGATATGAACTGTAAAGCTTTTATTTAATTTCACGATTTCTTATTCACGCTTCAATTCATTCACTCACATCGCGTTACAGATATCCGTGATATATAACTTACTGTAGCAGCAGTTACTTTATTATCACTATAATGACTCTTAATAGTTTTGCTTGTAGCTACTAATGCAGCTTGTGCTCTTGCGCATGCGCAAACACAGCTCGTACTATGAGCTGATTAACACAGGACAGGGTCACATAACGGGTGGCTGAGCTCAGGCAAGGGGGTCACTCTGTCGAGGTTTATTTTTTTTTTTTTTTTTGCAGGGGGAGGCTGAAAAACGCACTAATGCACCATAATTGCTGCTTCGCAGCACCGTGTGTCCGTACACTAAAACCCCGGAGCCCTCGTTCTGGTAACCGGTCTCAGCCCACTCTCGGCACCACTTTCCATTACTTCAGTGGTGCGCGTTCCATATTCTCTCATTTTTTAAGCGCTACTACTGTTGTCTGCGTCCAGGTCCCGCGTATTGGCTCTGCGTCGTCCATTGTAGGTCGCCACTATGCTCGTCTGCGCATTCTCTGCGCTCCCTCTCAGCATCATCAGGCGTGTCATGACTATAATGCCATGTGCTCACTGCAGTCAGCATTCTTCCTGTGCACATTGTGATACTACTTCTCGTGGTAGGTTCCCCTCCCCAAAGACTCCATGCAAGGTGAGTCTTTCCTCGTGAGAAAACGGGGCAGCGGAACATTGAAGCGAGTTCTGCGTTTTCTAACTCTGTGGTACACTTGGGCCAATTGAGGACATTCTTCCTCTATCCTACGCTCTCCACTGAAATACTCTTTCGAAACCGCCCGTATCCACTCATGATCTCCGTGAATGATAGTTCAGTTCCGCCGTGCGTTCCGCTCATTGTCCAGTCGAGCTACGTCCCAACTAGTCGTGAAAGGTCCCATGGCACATTTACTCGAGGCCTCTCACCGTTCTTGCCACTTGCTATTGTTTGTGTCCTTGCTCCCTTTTCGTCTTCTTTCAGATGGTCGACTCGATATTAGTGTTATTACAGATCGGCATTCGCTTGCCAGTAAGTCCACGGGGATTTTCCGGGTTAGAAAACCAGGATCGGTCTTCGGACACCGTCCGATAAGCCATTGCTATTCTAAAAAAGCAAGTCCTCGGGGTAGCTGCCCTAATATATATTTTTTGATGGGTCTGTTTAGCTCCCATACGACACTGGTGCTGCGTATAGTATTATTGAGGCTGGTTACTGTGGACAATAGCTGGAGTATAGCTGCCGCTCGGACCACCAATGTTAGGCAGTATTCGCATAAGTGATCCATTAAAATTTGGTAATTTCTCCCCCACCGCTATGAAGTGCGCTTTGAAAGTTAAACGTAAGAGTCAAGGTGCACTCCAAGTCTTTTAAGGAATCCTTTGAGGTGATTTGAGGATCCCCGGACAGTTAAGACTAACTCGTCGCCGACCGTTTGGAGCTTACTAATCCCACTTCCGTCTTTTGGCTAGCAAAATCTAGTCCTGTATTGTCAGCCATCTTTATTCTTGCTACGGCGTCATTACATATGTGCTTGAAGCAGGTCAGTTTCTTGCCACTACTACCACTGCAATATCATCAGCATACTCACACAATTTGCGTGTTTCTGGTAGTATTCTATCTTTAGCACCCCGTCATACATTACATCCAAAGCGTTGGACCGAGAACAGATCCCTGTGGGACGCCTCCTGTGATTTTGTACTCTTTGCTCCTTGATGCCGTGTCAAAAGTAGTACTCTGTCTTTAAGATAGCTACCTATAATTCTGCGTAAGTAAGCTGGAGTGCGAAGCTTTGCAGCGCTGCCATATCTTGATCCAGTTCGCAGTGTTAAAGCATTCTTGATGTCAACATAATCAGTGCACAGAACTTCCTTTATTTTGGCCTCCAGAGATAGCTTCTCTAGCTATATTGACGACTGGTTGTATTGCATCTACGGTGGATCTTGATTTGCGAAATCCATATTGACATTCGATAAGCTACCTGGTCTTTCTAGAGTCAGCTGTAGGCGCTCACTAATTATACGCTCGAAAATTTCCCTAGGGAATCCAGCATACAAAGTGGCCTATATGAGGATGGTTGGTCCGGCTGTTTACCACGTTTCAGCAATAGGACAGTCTTTGTCATTTCCACGGGCGAGGGAACACGCCTTCTTGCATACAGCATTAAAAAGATCAGTAAATAATGTAGCCCTAGTTGTAATCGCGGCTTTAAGGCTATGTTTGGTACTTCGTCGGGTTCTGGGGATTTGTTATCAGCAACTCTTTTTGCAGCGTCCAGCACCACTTGCTCTGTAATTTGCGGAATTTCCGTACTTTCTAGATCCTCGCTTGGATAAGTCCACGATCTGCGCCGGGAAAAGTATTTCAAAACAATAATATTCATCAGTATCGGGCACGTAGGTTGCTGGTGATATCGGTCCTTTAACTATGGCCATCACAGTTCTGTAGGCTGATCCCCAGGATCTAGTCGACATTATCCAGCAGTTCCCTAAAGCATACTTCTTGCTCTTTTTTATGGCATTTTTAAGTGCCTTTCTTTGTGCGACATAGGTGTCTGTGTAGCTCTGCATATCGTGGTGATGAGCGTGCCCTCTGCGCTATTCTTCGTGCTTTGTGGAATTTTCTACCTCTTCCCCGCAATTTCGTTCATTCCACCAATATACCGGAGTGCGCTGTGCTTTTCCGCGACTTCTGGCATGGCAGCATCACATGCCATACATAGCAACTTAGTGATTGAACCGACTGGTCTTCCGCATGCGATTCTCGTACTATGCGTCTTCCAGATAATGTCAATATTTGTGGGTCAAAAAGGTGCTGGTTCATTTCCTACTTTGTCGATATCTTGCTGCTACCGTTCGTGGAGTTTCGAGCAGCTCTACGCTAATAGCCTTGTGGTCGCTGTGTGTGTTTTCGTTGCTTATGGACCATTTTGCTCGTCTTGCTATTTCGCTGCTATCGAAGGTGAGATCTATAATGGATCGTCTGGTACTGTATCGAAGGTATATATCCCTGGTTCATTAGGAGTTTCTAGCCTCAAAGAAGTAAGGCTTTCGAGGAGAAATCTCCCTCTTTCGTTGGTTCGTCTACTTCCCCACACAGATGACCATGCATTGAAGTTTACACCACCTAAAAGCTGGTGTTTACTCGTGCTTCAAAACTAGGTTTATTCTACCTGTATTAAACTAACACATAACAAAATGTTAATGAAACTCCTATATTCTTCACTCTAATTATTGCTTATTTAGGTATTTTGATGGCTAAAGAATAAAAAATATATCGTCCCTGTCTTCTCATTTAGTTTGCTTAAGGCGAGGTGAGAATTTACTCAGCTTTTTATCGCTAGTTCATCAGAAAAAATATTCCAGTTACAACACTGTGACATGGGATATACATCAGCACCTACTGTCTTCATTATATTTCTGCCTTTGATGAAGCGTTCCTGCCCTGAAAATCGCGTTGCTTCAACATTAAAGTAGATTGCAGCGTATGTAAAATTCTTGAGTAGTAGCCATTCTATATGGTACTGAATTCTGCCTTGAAGGCGTTGCAATGACTCGACAGGCTTATACTTATGGAGGGAAAAATATATTTTGCCCAAATTGTCATTAAGTTTGGAGCTAACTACGAATACTGCTGCGGATTTTCGTTCAAGGGTATAATGGCATTCCGAACTTTTCACTCAGGCGTCTTTATATAGAGTATGTTGTTTAAAGTAAAACAAGAAATAGCATAATTTCTTTGGCGTAAATTTTAAGCGGCAGTTCCCAGAATTCCGGTATGGGAAAGTCTAATGTTGAATAGTATAGCATAACCTTCATAACCTTTGTAGGTGTGGAGGAGAGTGCCACTTAGATACGCATTGCCGCTTGTCATTGTAATATAATCATCCTGCTCACCGTGCTGTTTTCCTGAAGTACCGGCCACAAAACTGAGTTTCCGATAAGTAGGATGGGTTTAACGACCGCGGTGTATAACCTCACATTTTTTAAGCCCCACATTTTGCCCAAGGCTGCTTTAGAAGATTAAATGGCAGTTATAGATCTGCTCCCGACATATTTGTTTCACATCAATTGACTGTCTAAATAACTGCGAGGTATTTAACCTCCGGGGGAAGTTCTAACCTCACCCCGGTTATTTTAGTGGTTTCAAATATTTGATTTGTAGCGCCTGGTAAAAAGAACCATTTCAGTAGTTGCTGATCTCACTTTAAGGCCACTTGAATGGGAAAAGTACTATACCAGCATCGTAGCGATAACTTATCAATCAGTCCTTTCTAGCTTCAATGAACAAGGTGTTCATCAAAATTTTCAAAGTAGAGGTTAGGGTTAAAAATGGAGGAGATAACACACCTCCTTTGGGCGTGTCCTGGAGTCATCCTTATAATGGATAACTCTTTCATATATATGATATTACTTCACGAAATTTAAATACGTGATAAAGAATCGATTACTGCTTGCGGAAAGATGTCGTGATACGTGGAGTGCTGTCTCGGCGGTTTCAGCTTTGGGGTCAATGTATTGAGAACTAGAAAAATTTCATAATCCATCAGCTTTTGCAGGAAGTAAGGTTTATTGGCTTGAAGTCGTTTGGCTTTATTTCTGAAGTTCGTCCCCGGAGTTTGCAGACAATATTTTCCTTGGTACATATCCTTGGAATGTGGGAAAGCATTAGACTTGCTTTATATATTTCTGAGAGCATGGAACACATAATTACACTTGTCACATGTGTTTTTTGGCAAATTTATTATCGGGTACGGAGACTTAAAGGAGACGAACGATATAATTTCCCGTTTGTCCATGTGAGGAATGATTAAGTTGGCAAATTGAAAAGTTTGATGGAATAAGAAGACGTTGCAAGTTAAAGGTTGCGTC
>JARSSU010011537.1:0-23766 GCA_029619165.1 Eurosta solidaginis
TATTTTATTTATTTGCATTAAAACCGATAACAGACAGAAATCGGCCGACAGCTAAAGATATTGCAGTACAATCAGATATATAAGATAATAATCAAACTCACTCAGAGGGTTAGTAAAAAAAAATTGTAAATTTTTTAGCATTAAAGCGCTTATTGAACTAAAGTTTTCATACAAACGACACATTTTTTATTATCTCATTATCCAAATTGAAATCAGAAATGCCAATTTTTTTTCAAAAAAAATAGATACGAAATTTGAAATTGAATTGCTTATTTCTGAAATCCAATTGACACATTGCGAAATTAAATTAACTATTCCGTAAAAAACTTTGACTTTTTGAACCCCGTTTCCCATTTCTGAATTCATATTAACACATTCTGAAATCCAACTATTTGCTTTTAAATCTAAATGACAATTTCTGAAATCCAGCTACCTATTCTGAAATACAATTGCCCCCTGCTGATTACAATTATGAAAATATGTATTCGGTTTTGTTCGGTGTTTTGGATTTTAAATATTTTTTTTTGTAAAAAAGCGTAATATTTTTTTGGGGCTGCAGACAGATATTCGTTAATGACGCAAGTGGTCCAGTATAAAATTGAAAAACTAATTACTTCACTTAGCGAAATTCAGATTCCATTAAGTTTGTGTGTGAAACTGGTATAACGGTGCAATTCAAATTGCGCACATATTAAAATTTATGTAATAAATTCAACTAATAAAATATATAGAACATTTATAAATATCAGACTTGATATGAATATAGGATTGAATAAAAATTCTGGAAATGGAAGTCCCTAATGTACAAATTACTTAAATTTGTAAAAAAAAATTTTATAAGATCATAGAATATGGCTGTTAAAATGAGCTATAGCAAAAAACAACCAGTAAAAGCGGAAATTAATTCCCAAAAGAGTTTATACGTTATTTTTTTTTATTTCTGTTATTGAAAGTTAATTATGAAGAGCGAGAGGATTTGATAAGGCCAACTATCTATCTAATGTTTTCTTAGGCTGAAACCAAAGCAGCCATTTATGCCAAACACAATGAAGTCAAAGCGTCTCAGTATGTGACGAAGTAAACATATTAAAATAAATAAAAAAAAATGTAAGGCGCGATAACCTCCGAAGAGATCTAAGGCCGAGCTTCTCTTCCAATTTGCGTCGTGCTCCTCTTGATTTTTCCCTACAAATTGGCCGGACGGGACCTACATGTTTTATGCCACTCCGAACGGCATCTGCAAGGCAGATGAGTTTTCACTGAGAGCTTTTCATGGCAGAAATACAATCGGAGCGCTTGCCAGACACTGCCGAGGGGCGACCCCGCTTAGAAAAATTTTCTTCTAATTGAAAAATCTTATTTCTAAAATTTTGATGTTGCTTTGCCCGGGAGTTGAACCCAGGGCATACGGTGTGATAGGCGGAGCACGCTACCATCACACCACGGTGGCCGCCAGTAAACATATTGCGTGTGTTAAATAAAGGAAGAGTTTAGCTCAGCTATATCCTTCACGTCCCTACTTAGTGATTTGTACCCATGATGCTTTGTACTCACTTGAGCCCCAAATACACGCACCTAACCCATGCGCCAATATATTAAACATTTTATGTCAGATTTGCCAAATCGGCACGAAGAAACTAAGTGATAAGATACATACTGTCGTTACACGAAGTGGTTATACAAGCATAATTCTTTGCTCCCAAGTAAGGATCACTCTACAGCGCGGAAGCCTGCATATATTAGATTATTGTGATAAGTGAATCGAATGCGCTCAAATTTTACTTATGAGATAAAGTTTGACCGTATATTGAGTTCGGGTTCGGTTTCCGAACAGTTCTACCTTAAATGTTATGTTCTTGTTCGATTAAGATTCGTATAGAATATTTGCCGAAGTTATCAGAAAAAGTTATGATTTTGTTCGTAATGCCGACGGCAGGTATCGGTGGATGTATAATGATGAGCTGTATGATCTTTACGCAGATATGTAGACCAAAGGCTTGGACTGGCAAAGTCATGTTATTCGAATGGACGAAGACGCACCGGGAAAGAAAGTATTTTCAACGGCACCGAAATTTGCAAACAGAGGAAGAGGGAGACCTCCAGTGTGTTGGGAGAGCAGGTGGAGGAAGATTTGAGCTCCTTTGGCGCTGCCGACTTGTGTCAGTTATCATGAATCTTGGATAGCTGGTGTGACTTGTTACGGATCGGCCAAACCGCTTGGGGGTTAAGCGCTAATTTATGATGATATCGTATCCCAAAGTTTCAATAACTTCTCATGGGCGAAACTGCATTATTTTTTTAATCAACCAACTAAAAATTATATGAAAATATAAAATTTGAATTTGCATAAATAAAGCAAGCAAAATTTATCGAGAAATTCTTTGACAAAAGGCATTTTTCAACCCCGGGAAATACCAAACGACGTTCTGGTAAACGATGTCCAGACATTGCTCAGATTATGATGCAAAGCAGTTAAAGTGTCCAGTGAAGATGAATGATAGGTGCGCACAATCGTTGATAACGGAATTTATGTTCCCCCACCCGACTATGACAGGGTAAAAAGAGAAATATCTACCTTAAAAAAAATGAAGCCGAGTGCGCTGATGGATTGCCTAAGGAGCTATTCAAATACGAGGCGAAGAGCATGGTGTATGTAACAACTTCTATGCAGAATATGGCTGGACGAGTAAATGTCTGACTATTGGAACTTTAATGTCCTGTACCTAATTAACAAGAAAGGCGATCTTGATAAAGCACACAAGGTCCTGTCTATATGCCGTGTTGAATTTTATTTAACGGCAAAACTTACATGACAGTAGAAAACGACGTTGAGTAACATCGCCAGCTCAGTCAAAACTACCAAGGACTTCTTGGAGCTGTTTAATCCAGAAAAGCCAGAAAAGTACAAGGAGGCTTTGAGCCTAATCCACACTAAGTCGATAAATACCTTTACGGGGCGGCGTTCAGAATTTAAGTTCCGTGCAAAGTAAATAAGGCTCGGCCAAATAACGTCGAGCAACACTTCAGACAGGGCGACACCCAGTCGTTGGATTTCGTTAATTTAATGCAGAAGAAGATAATTATAGCAGCAGAATAACTCTTTCCAATAAGTGCTCTCCTAAAATTCTCTCTCGACAAACAAAAATTGAAGTCTACAATTCACTTAATAAAGGCGTAATGATGATCTGTATGAGCTTTACGCAGATACGAAGATAGTGAAGCGAATCATGTTATTTGATCGGACAAAGACCATCGGCTAGGAAAGCATTTCAATCGACACCGCAGTATGGAAGCAGAGGAAGGGTCATATCTAAACTTAGTTGGGAGAGGCAGGTGGAAAAAAACTTGACCTCCCTTGATGCAGGGATAACTCTTGTGCTTGTTACTAAACGGTCAAATTCGTTTGTGCGGTTAAGCGCCAACCTCTTGCAGGAGTAACTAGAAAACAGACTAATAAGGAAGGACTAGTTGTTGTTGTTGTTGTTGTAGCGATAAGGTTTCTCTCCGAAGGCTTTGGGGAGTGTTATCGATGTGATGGACTTTTGCCGGATACAGGTCCGGTACGCTCCAGTAACACAGCACCATTAAGGTGCCTGCCCGACCATCTCGGGAACGATTTACATATATGGCCACATTAAACCTTCAGGCCATATCTCGCTCCCCACCCCCGAGTTCCATGAGGAGCTTGGGGTCGCCAGAGCCTAGTCTGTTAGTGAAACGGGATTCGCCGCTCGAAGGTGAGGTTGACAATTGGGTTGGAGAAGCTATATATTGCGCTACACAACCCCTTGAATTCCAAGGAAGGACGAGTCCCTTTACGTCACGTAAATATGCCTGAGTTGATTCGCGATAAGTAAGAGTTAAACCTGTTACAGTATCCAGAGCGAAACTAGCCAAAGGAAGGACCAGTTTCTTTGGCTAGTTTCGCTCTGGATACTGTAACAGGTTTAACTCTTACTTATCGCGAATCGACTCGGACATATTTAGGTGATGTCTGACCTGCTTGTGATGTGTCCACACATGACACCAACCACACATGACAGCCTCCAACAGCAGCATCCCTATGGTCTAAACTTGTTGAAAATGCAAGCTTCTTCCGATTCCCGTTATAGGATTTTGATAAAAATTTGTGAGTAGTTGCACCTATTGAATGAGAAGAAGCAATGTTTACACAATAACAACAACATGCAATTACTGCCGTTTGATGTCAACATTAACATAATCGGTCTGAACAGCGGCGCTATAAGGTTTGCTTGGTGAATTCGATAGTGGATAAGGATAAAACGAAATATCTGCATTTATCAAGCAACTAGTTAGCACATTTGTGAATTGGAAGATTAAAGCGCTTCCTCTATCTGGAAACCAGCATTTACTCAATCAAAAAACACAACGGTGAATTATTCTTACCAACAAATGCCGTTCTAGTGTCATTAGTTTCTCTGCCTTCTGATAGGTACTGGGGTACTGATTCTGTCCCGTATAAACGCACCCTTGTTTTAGACTTTTCACACCCACATACAAACATTTTACAATATATTTTCTTTTTTTGTTTGGACATTTATAATACAATTACGCAATTAAAATAAGGAAGACGGGACTTCATACCTTTCATGAATGGGACTGAACAATAATCTTATCCCGTTCGTAATCTCCAAATAATCGGACGTATAAGATAAGAAATAAATAGTGAACAGATGTACATACCTAAACGATTTTTAACATAAATATAAAATAAAAAATGGCAAAAAACCCCCTTATCTGAACGATCGGTTGTATGGGATATATATTATATATAGCTCCGATCGAAAGTGATTTTTACAGGACAATCTTCTATGATATATTAGAATAATTATCACCAAGTTTAACGATTATACTTTCTAAATTGCGGCAGGAATGACCAAAATCTTCTTATCTGACCGATCGGTTGTATGGGAGATATATGTTATAGTGGTCCGATCCTACCGGATCCGACAGATGTCTAATACAATACAAAAATACATTCTTGTGCGAAATTTCATTGAGATATCTCAAAATTTGAGGGAGTAGTTTGCGTTCAAACAGACAGACGGACGGACAGACGGACATGGCTATATCAACTCAGTTCGCCGCCCTGATCAATTCGGTATACTTAATGGTGAGTCTATCTTCTATATTTCTCAACGTTACAAACATCGGACCAAAGTTAATATACCATTTCATGTTCATGAAAGGTATAAATAGTCTGAGCGCTATACCGTGGGTTCAGACAGAATGGGGAGCACCTTCAACGACATGTGCATGAAGGTCACCCATTTCCTCTTTAGGCTTAGCAAATATCAGGTACCGAACTCTGGGCGGTTTCGTGCTGTCCGATCTAAGAGCAGTATGAAAATGCTCCATAAATGACATCAAAAGGTTTATTGAACTAACAACATGGCTCGAGTAAAATCAAGCTCATTGCACAGTGGGTTAATATACATGATAACTAATTGGTGCTAGGAGAACGTGTATCAAAATGGCGCTAATGGCGCTACCGGGGCTTGGTCTCACCGGCTGTGCAGCGCAGCAACCAACCAACGTGGGTCCATAGCAACAAAGTAAAAATTGTTTGAATGTATGCGTACGCACAGTGAACGTGCGTTTATTTTTATGAATACGCATCCCTGTGTGTGGTAGTAGATTGAGTTGATCGTTACGAGGGAAGGCAGATGTTGTGATTTGTCTTTAATGAGGTATAACAGCTTTAACGATGCTTACGAGTTATCCCGTACCAACGGTCTAAAGATATATTTAAAATAGTTCTAATAATAAATTATGTATATGTATGTATGTATAAGAGAGAGGGAATCTTTTTTATTTTAAATAATTATAGGCATCAGAAATGATTTTCTGTCAAATCTTGCTTTAACCTATGTACATGTTTTTTTCGTAGATAAATTGTTTTATAATTTACAAGTGTTCCATCAGCATTCATTTCTTTTGTGCAACGCAACAAAATTCGAGCGATCTTAATCAGATACTATATAAATTATCATATGCATACATACGCACATACATACATATGAATGTTTCAGATTTCACAACGTATGAAATATTTATTTATTTTATAATTGTTAGTTAAACTTAAGCTGCAGCACAAATTGGATAATTTTGCGGCTTTTCAACGCAACCTTGATTGACTTCATCAAAATATGGATAATTGGCGGGACATTCGTAACTGGTAGCACTTTGTTGATTATTGTTACATACATAATAGCGTTTGCAATTTGTGTTAGGCACAGTCATGAACGGCAAATTAATATTCCCACAACGATTTTTAGTACAAGCAAACGAGTACGGCGTAACGCATTGCTTTGTATTGGCATCAAATTGGGTGGCAAACGGACAACTACGCCACGTTCCTGTGCCAGTTGCACTCGAACATGAATAATAACCATAACAAGTATTTCCATCGGCGAAATATTGAGTACCGCCCGTTTCGGTATTATATATTTTACATTCATCGGCATTCGGTGGATATGTTGATGGCGAACTCTCACTTGGTGTATTACCTGCGACGCATGGATTACTTGGTTGACAGTTACCCGTTAAAGTGTTGAAATAATAACTGTTACTACAAGCTTGTGCCGTACCAGATCCATCCAAACAACGTATGAATTGCCCACAAATTTTTGGTGAACCAACAAAAGCATTATTCGGTACCAAACGACAAACCGAATCGATGGGGCACGCATAATCATATTCACATTGTTCATCTTTGGGATTGTAGAGTTGATTTGATGGACAAGAGTTGCACTCGACGATCTTTTGTTTATTGCAATAGCAATATTCATTACAGTTATTTGGTACAGCAACAAAGCCCATATCTGGTAGATTAGCGCATATATCTGCTGCTGTTGTGCCACATTGTACATTGGACGCATAATTGCAAATACCTTTCGAGGAATCATAGAGAAAGCCCTTGCCACATTTGCCTGTGACTTTAAGGCTGCCACCAGAGCAGTAACCCCATGCCTGACAGTCGTCGGGATTTGCAATATAACCTTGGGGATAGTAAAGGCAAGTTTGATTCATTGTGTAAATTGCTTCAACTACGCCATTATTCACAGTCAATAGCACGACTAGAGCTGGCAACAACTTCGCCATACTCGTGAGCTTAATACAATCTGTGAAAATAAATAAGAATATTTTTTTGAATTCGTTTAAGCTACTTTTTTTATGTTGTTGGATCCAACAGTTTGTTAATTTTTCACATATAAATAAATTGAATGCGTTTTTTGGGCTGAATAAACACAAAGCTGCCCGAAAGTGCCTTTGGTAGAGATGAAAGTGCTGTTATACCAGCCAGTATGTTTAGTTTTTTTCAGTTTTTCTATAATAATAAATATATATTTTCAAGGCGTGATAGCCTCCGAAGATATTTTAGGCCAAACTTCTCTTCCAATTTGCGTCGTGTTCCTTTGATTTGTGCTACAAATCGGCATGACGGAACCTGCAAGGCAAATGGGTTTTCACTGAAAACCTTTTCACAGCGGAAAAACAACCGGAGTGTTGCCAAATTACTGCCGAGGGGCGACACGGCTTGAAAATACTTTTTTCTAATTAAAAAAAAACTTTTGTTTTTTAAGTATTTGATGTTGCTTTGCGCGCGAATTGAACCCGGGATTTTCGCTGTGGCAGGCGTGGCACACTACCACCATACCACGGTGGCCGCTATCTAAACACTCGTCTAAAAGCCCATTAAATTTTCTTATTTCCATCTAAAAAATTACTATTTTTTTTAAGTCCCAGCGAATATGAATTTATGTTTTCAGTGTCAGCTTCAAACTTTTTTTTTGATTAACGTTAACTGCGTCAGTAAGTTGCTGCGTTTCAATTACTGAATGTTTGCCCAAAAATATCCTTATTGCACATAATCTATTTTACACTTCTTTGAATGTGATTGTTTCCATTACCTTTCATATTTGAGCCAATGATATGCGTTAATCCTTTGCACCGTTGTGTTTTGTGCGAGATGACTACCAACGGCCAATTCACAACTATTTTTGCCTATATTCGAAATATGTCGACACATTTATAGGTTCCAAAATTGTTCGCACTCTAACATTGGCATACGATGCTTTAATTTAATTTTTACCATGTTTCTTGCCGATAAGCCAATCGAATACTTCCAACGTCGAAAATAAATTAATATTCTTCTTTTGCTGTTTCCAATATATCTCATTTCCTTTGCTTGTCTAATTTTTTCCGACAAGCTGACAAATACACTCACATGAACATGAATGTCTTAAGCGCAACTGTTTGAGTTATCGAGTTAATGGAAGATAAGCTTGTCATAAGGGATTCATTCACATTTCACTTCATAGTAATTTTATGCCATACAATCCCTAATTAAAAGTTTAGGGAATATTTCACTAATTTAAATGGTTCGTGAGGTAAAGTGCGTCAACAAACTTTACCTCACGAGGTTCATTTTTGCAATATGTCGAAATTGCTCTTGCTGTTTTTGTTAGCACAATAAGCTCCCGTCCAATTTGGCGAGCGACTGTTTTGAGCAGGGCAGTTTCGGCTGTTTAAGCCAGACTGCGGCGGGAACGTTCTCGTCCTTCGCCCAACTTTGTTGATGTCCAAACACTTTTGGTTAGATGACCCAGTATTTTCAATGAAAGTACAATTAATCTTTAATTGCCTATTTAAAACTGAAATGGCTACAAAGTTGCATTTTAAAAACAAACTTCAAAAATTTTCAGTTTTGCTTAAAAATGATAGAGGGATTCTGTATAAAAAGTAGATCTTTGTATTGAGAATCATTAAACTATTGTTGAAAGCCACCCTGGGCCAATCGATCGCTGCCTCCTCCAACCCGCACTTCCTTCATCTGCTATCACTAACCAAGCCTAATTTAAACGCATGTGACGCCAGAAGGCAGTCCGAACACCCTCCATGCGTCAATTGTCTTTCTTAGTTGTTTATAACACTGTGTTCATAAGCAATAATAGCCTACGTTCTATGTAAAAGGACATGGGATATGGGCGATTATTACTTGTGACTACAGAACTACTTTAGGCGTTTTTTATTTCGATACTAAAATTATGGTTGTTTTTTAGTTTAGTATTTATTTTTCAAGTTTTTTATTTCGCGCGAAAATTAATAACTATTCTTCCTGTTTCTATACCCAGCTATACTTATACACAGGGTATTATAACTTTGGTTGTACAGGTATAAAGGAATCGAGATAGATATAGACTTCCATATATCAAAATCATCAGTATCGAAAAAAAATTTGATTGAGCCATGCCCGTCCGTCCGTCCGTCTGTCCGTCAACACGATAACTTGAGTAAATATTGAGATATCTTCACAAAATTTGGCACACGAGCTTATCTGGACCCAGAATAGATTGGTATTGAAAATGAGCGAAATCGGATGATAACCACGTCCATTTTTTATATATATAACATTTTGGAAAACACAAAAAACCTGATTATTTAGTAAATAATACACCTAGAATGTTGAAATTTGACATGTGGACTGATATTCAGATACTTGATAAAAATTTGAATTTTTGGGCCCCGCCCACTTGTGATAAAATCAATTTTACAAATATTATTAATCATAAATCAAAAATCGTTAAACCTATCGTAACAAAATTCGGCAGAGAGGTTGCCTTTACTATAAGGAATGCTTTGAAGAAAATTAACGTAATCGGTTAAGCACCACGCCCACTTTTATATAAAAGATTTTTAAAAGGGTCGTGGACGAATAAAATATGCTATACTGCAAAAAAGAGCTTTATATCAACGGTATTTCATTTTCCAATTGGATTTATAACAATAAATAGGTAAAACTTCAAATTTTAAAAATGGGCGTGGCACCGCCCCTTTTATGACTAAGAAATTGTCTATGTTTCGGGAGCCATAACTCGACGAAAAATTAGATCAGAATAGAATTATATGTATATGTATCATTGCGCAGCCTTGTAACCCTTTTAAGCACACAAAACAAACAATAACAGCATTTCAACTATACAGCTGGGTATGTAATGTTCGGTTTCACCCGAACTTAGACTTCCTTACTTGTTCTTTTTGTTCGTTAATTTTTTTCCCCTTCCATATATATCTCTCCCTGATTTTGGTTTAAGTTTTGAACTCTAACATTATTTGGAGTCGCTGATTATTTTACCATGGGGCAACTTTTTTCGCAGTCGGAAATACAAAGTAATAATTCTTCGGGATTGAAAGCACCATCGCTTGGATGTGTGCAAGCATAAGGATCATTCCATGTCAACTTCAAATAATGAAGTGAATCGATCCGTTTAATTTAATTTATAGTCCTCTTTGCTATTAGTTGACTATTTTACTGAATTGCGGCATTTATTGGGGATGCATGAAATCAGATTTGGGCGAAGGTGAGAAAATATTTATTTTATTTTTTTTTGTATTTGAAACTTTAAAGTAAAAAAAACCTCGCATAACGACGTCAAAAGACAAACATTTTCTTATATTGACCTTTTTTTGACAAATAACCTTTTGATTTAAAATTAACTTGGTGTGATTGTTTGTTCGTTTGTGCTCTCGAACCAGTTAATGCCTGAGTTAGTTGTAAGTGAGCTAATTTCCGAAGTCACGCAAAACTAGTAGTTACCTTTTTTATAATTTTTTTCTGTAGGGTAGTATGTATAGCTTTTTCAAAGAAAATAAACAAATTATAGTGCTCGTCGGTTTATTGGTACCAACCCAGAGCAAGTTCGTAGTTAGCTTCTTTTCTTGCTGGGTTATTACACCACGATTTCGAAAGAAAAGTACTCTTAACAAACAATACAGACTGAAAATCGTCCCTACGGAAATCTTTGCTTTTTGCTACATCTTAATAACTTGATTTCGATTTTCATATAAGATGAATTTCATATCAAAACCTATAAAAAGGCATATTTTCAACCCGACCCCCTCAGATTTTGATGAAATTTAGCATCATTTTTTTCCAGTGTATATTTTCGATTTGAATACCTTTCCAATGGTATTAAGATCTTTGAAATCGGGTGAGCCGTTCCGTAGTTAGCAAAGCTCAAAAGTACCACAATATCAAAAATAAAGAGATGCATTTACTTGAAATTAATTAGCCATTCTAGTTTTTAGATATGTTATATATATTAAATAGACCTTTCTAAAAAATATATTTTATTTTAAAACGCTTGGCCTTTGAAGTTTTTTCAAGTTTAAAATTTTATTTTAGAAATTTTTTTTTCAGTGTATTAACAATTTTTTACAGTGTATGTTTTCAAAAGCCGATCTGAATACCTTTCCAATGGTACCAAGATCTTTGAAATCGGTTGAGCCATTCCGTAGTTATCACAGCTCAAATGTACCTATTACCGTCATTTTTCACGCATTTTTCACAACTTTGACACCTTGCCACGCCCACAATTTTTCAAAAAGCAATTTCTAAAAATGAGGTTGCGTTTATATAGGTAAAGTGTACCTGTATGCAAAATTTCATCAAAATCTGAGGGCGGGTCGGGTTCAATGCATATCGGTTTTGATATGAAATTCATCATAAAATCTCGTTGAGACCAAGATGCCAATAATAAATCATCCTTTTTTTTAAGTGTTAGTAAGTTTTTGGTTTCCGAAGTACTGCTAATATGTATTTCCATCCGCAAAACTACAACTAGACGCAAAAAATCAAATGAGGAAATTTTTGACATTGGTCTATTTGGTATGGAGTGACCCTTATGTGTATTAAAATATCGAAACTTACTCATAATAAGCAGATATTTTGTTTTCGTAAATTAGTGTTAAGAGAAGAGTAGGAGCTCTTTATTTACTTTAACACTCGCATAAACATCTAAAATTTATTCTGCTGACACTCAACATTCACAGGATAGTCACAAAACTTGGTCCTCTTAATCCAATATAAACCTTCTGGGCAGGATGTCAGCACAGGCCTACCAATTATGCAAATAAAATATTTACTACAATCTGTGGAATTTGGAAAGTAAGCTCTATCGCTCTTGGGACATATCGGTATTGCAGGATCAGCGGCATTTACACGTTCTGTAGTTGCGATAGAGTCCAAAGTTGGCGGTGTGTGGAGAGGTTCCTCACTTTCTATTGTCTGCGGTACCCATGTTACAGGGCCAACTTTGCCATTACTTAGAGTATAGCAAACTGTAAACTGTTCATTATTAGGAGGTGTACCGGACAATTGGCTCTCGGTTGATGCTACGGCTTCAGCTTCACCTTCCTCTTCTGCTTCAGTTGCTTTGCTGGATCCTGCATAACATTCAGCTAGTGGGCGCATTTCACAAATATGACTCTTGTAGTTCCACCCAGTACCTCGTCCGCACTTGTGCTGTAATATGTGCCCAAAGGCACAAACGTAGTATGAACCACAATCGGTAGGATGCGGTAAAAAATATGCACCATAATGTTGGCACATAATATTATACGGATCATAGTTGATCATTGGATCAATATCCGTGTTAGTGCTAACATCCATAGCTGTAAAAGAGAGTACTTGTGGTTTGGTCGGTGGCTCAAGTGCGATGCGCTTTTTGCGTTCTGTATTAACTTGAGTTTGCACTAGAATCTCATTACCACTTGCGATACTGGCCTGAAAAAAAAGATAATGATGACTTAATTAAATCTTATTCGAGGTTATAAAAGTAGTCGCCCTACTGGAAAACGTTATATCTTTTGCAAAATGGCGCCAAATGTCTAATGGGTTTTGACATTCCTAAACAAACACAGCGTGAATTGCATCGCAAACTGGGCAAACATTGTACCGTTTGGCAACTCATTTTGGAGAGAATCACGAGATGTTCCGCCGGGTGCGTCTTACCTGATCTCAAGACACTTTGATTCATAACGGTTATGGTTATTGCTGGTCGCTGGTTTACCTCTATATGCTTCAGGCTCTGGAAACTCTTAAGATAAAGTGATTGTAAATGCTATAAAACGGGCCCTTGTGGTCTGGTTGCCTTCACTATTTTCTCCGCGAACAAACCTCGCTGACTTCAGACTTTACCTTTCTACCAAATACAAATACTAGCTTTGGCATCAAAGAGCAGTTTCTGGCCAGAATATCTTCTCAATTGAAAAAGGAAATACAATCACGCAGATTTGACACAACACCCAAGCGCCCGAAATGAACGAGAATTAAAAATAAAAATTTGGAGTCCTTCATTTTAAATTTACTTGTTGCGATATATCCTGCATGCCCGAGCTGGACACATAATAAAGAAATGTTAATGCCCATAAAAGGCGCCACATTTTATTTTTTTTACAATCTTTTTCTTAGATATTGTTGCTCTTTGATGTATTGAATTTACTAATTTTTGAAACTGTGCGTTTGGCAAGATTTTATAGTAGCGAAAACTTTTTCAGCCCTAATGGGCATGGCTTGTCACACCAGTACAATCAATTAGTCGTACAGTTAATTATATGTTCATTTAGTTGTAGTGATATTTTATCATTTATCTGACAATCCGTTTAAAAAAGGATGGTGATCTTCTAGCGATAACATGATAAGGAAAAAAATATCCCCCTAGGAAACTATGTAAATTGTGAAAAGTTTTAAGAAGACTTCGCATTTTTCATGTTACCTTGGCCTGAGCACGAACCTGGAATCTTCAGTAATATAGGCAAGTACAATGACTACTACATGTCGCTGGTCGCTATTAATACAACCCAGATAAGAACCAGGAGGCCTAGCACACATTGACCCGGAAAATACCGGTATCGAGCACGGTGAGCCCCATAGTACTACCCAGGGAGACACCAGCTCCTCTGGATAATGTAACTGGTTAAACTCATACCCAGAATCAACCCCGTCATACGTAATGTATGTTTTGCATGCGACATATCCCCGCATGGCATTAACCATCTTTTCAATTGCGTTGTGGAACCAATGCCTCTAACAGCGGCGCACAGTGTCGCGATCCCATATAAGCGCGGCCAATTGCATATTAAACATGAGTTAGTAGATAATATTTGTTTTTGTGTTTCTATTTAGAAATTTAACAATACCTTTAATATATCGTCGCTGCGCTCACAAAAACAGTTATGTGTTTTTCAGTAACTTTTCAGGAGATCAAAAAAACTTATTTCTGGTGTCCATTTGCAATATTTTGCAAATGTCGTATTTTTTATATATTTTATGGAAAGTATGTTATTGATGTGTGAAGGAAACAATCATGTTTTTTTAACCCATTACGACGTGATAAATATTTGCGCCGTTTTATAGCACAGAGCTGCTTTCAAACACGATTCAAATTTGCTTCTGGCGGTAGAGAAATGTATGAAATTTTTACCGTATTTCCTCATAATGCGTACGGAGATGACCCCCAGATGTATGTGGGGGTGCGCAGGTTTCTGGGTATTCAACAGAAACTGTTTGTTTAGCATTTAATTTCTCTCCCTAATAGGGAGTACTCTGGCCTCATTGTGTACGTGGTGTTATGGGGACATAAGAAGACAGCTCGTAGCGGTTCTGAGGGCAGAATTTTGGCAGGCCTGTATTCTCTTCCAGTGAGTATAACCTTTAAGTTTGGCGACCTTTAGGCTTGGCGACCGGTCAATTGCTTTGTAAGTAGTAATGAGCGTTTCTCTTTATCCCAAGTGCTGCCGGCAAGAGATTTGAGGATTTCATTACGGCTCTGGATTTTCGATACAATTGCGGTTTCATGCTGTCCAAAAGTAGAACCTCATCGAAAGTCACACCCAAGATTTTAGGGTGTAAGGCAGTCGGTAGCGTGATGCCGATGTCGGGATCAAATAGATTATATTGCACTGAGTGGTGGGTGATAAACGCGAGGCCGCCTCCATTTCCGCTCTCGCGACCTTTTCTGTGGACTATATATCCAGAGCAGACCTTGCTGTGTGTTTGATCTCTTGGATCGCAGCATGGCGCGATGAAACCCTTCGGGGGTTGCTGTCGCTGAGACCAGAACATCTAGGAAAGTGGCACCGTCCAAGGCTGCAGTCGCATTGGCGAGATGTCGCAAACATATATATTCTGTGCTGGCAAATGGTGGTAGCGACTAAGAGCCTGTTTTCCTGACCTACTCGCATGCTAGTGTCGAGCAGAGAGTGAGACGAAAACGGGGCGGGGGCTGATGCTCGGCATTGCTACCGACTCTATTACGGAGATTGTAGGAGCGGTGTTACTTATCATATATTTTGCATGCATTCTAAACGTTTCTCACGCTGCTGTGCATTCGACACTATGCTTATGTCGTAAGTATGAATGTGTTTATAATAAGCAATATCAACATAATTACGTTCCCACAGGCAGGCAAGCAAGCGAAGCGCGTGCGATATATGAGCCACGCTTATGCACCAGCGACCGTGCGAACGGTTGCTATGTACAAAACGTTTACATCGCTCATGCAATATGTATGTACGTATGATTAGTATATAGCAACTTTAATACATAAGAATTTGTTTAGAATATTTTAGCATAAATAAGCCGAAATTTGCTGAATAAAAGTCAATTCAATCTTGGTGCCGCTTAAATGGCACTTCCCAAATTGAATTTCTTTTATTGTCATCCTACAGCGGCCGTATGAGCTGGTGGCTCCGTAGGGCGCTAGCAACAGCGGGCACTTGTTGTGGCTTGCTGAACAGTGGGCCTGCTAAAAGGTTGTGGGGGTGCAAAGACGCAGACTACTGGACGCCCTTGGGCGTGAACAGCAAGGAGCCACAAAAGATTTATAAAAGATACGAGGATGTCGGGTTTTGGGGTCTAGCCCAGAACATCCTGTCCGATTCAACCATCCTTTGCAAGTGACACACTGACAAGAGTGTGACCGTCCTACAAAGATTATTTTCCCGCAAACGCAGCAAAACCATTTCTCTGGAGCGGGGTCAGGTACAGGTCCCGGATTGAATTCGATACCCTCCGGGACAGGAGAATATGGCGCAGTCCCGCTGCAAGGATCTGCTGGGAGGATGAAAATTTGTGGGAAGGTCGCAACAAATTAAATGGGGTTACACTGAAATGACAGCCCTTGGTCGGGAAAAATCCCGAGTCGCTCTGGTTTATAGAACCGGCTGCCTTGGGAAGCGAAATGGTTTGCAATTATTTTTACATTGAAATCAACGCACTTTTGCTAGCGATTAAAAAAAATTATAAGCAAGTACGTACATAACCGTTTTTCTGAGTACTTCTAGTACTGCGACCACAAAGCTGTTTTCGATCACTTCTAAACCAAAGGAGATATAAAAAACGGCATATGCAGAAATGTGGGCTCAATAAAGTGATAATAAAATATGCAATAAAAAAATTTGAAAAAAAAACACATAACTGTTTTCGTTAGCGCAGCGACGATATTTAAATTCAATTTTGCCCTTTGTGACAAGCTAATACAAAATTAAAACATATACTAAACACCAAAAAACATAATTATGTATTATTACAGATATTTAGAAAGCATTATAAAGTATTTAACAGTAATACGAATGAATATATATACATCAGACGCCTTCACTATCGGAATGGCTTGGGATACAAAAATTATCGTACACATATGGCGAAAAGTTTCATCTACTCATCTGAGTCTTCTGATAAAATACATCCTTTTATATCTGGTGTTATGGCTTCTTTTTTGCAGATTATCTTCTTGTTACTTAAAATAACTGGATCAGATGACATCATCAAATAAATCAAAAGACCTTTGTTCGATGCTTCTCGAGAGGATTTTTGAGTATTGTTTAAGTTAACTCGTCTAAATCCTTTATGAGTAGCCTCTAAAGCTTCCTCAGAAAGCATTCCAATAAATATCGACAAATTTTGAATAACATCAATGCCGTGTACTAATACTTTATGAACTGTTGCTGGCATATAGTACCAGCCTACATAAATTTGAAACCCCTTTTTAAAAGTACTTGAAAAGCCTGAACATTTATGGGAGATCCACAGGACATAATTCGTAGAATTAAAGAAAATGTCTTTATAATTTCTGGTCTGCTTTAAAATTTATGAAATTTGTAATATGTGTAACAGAATTTGTAAACGTCATTTCTTTGCAAAAGAAAAACCACACGTCACAAACGTGTTGTTGTTGTTGTAGCGATAAGTTTGCTCCCCGAAGGCTTTGGGGAGTGTTATCCATGTGATGGTCCTTTGCCGGATACAAATCCGCTACGCTCCGGTACCATAGCACCATTAAGGTGCTAGCTCGACCATCTCAGGAACGATTTATGTGGCCACATTAAACCTTCAGGCCATTACCTCCCTCCCTATCCCCAAGTTCCATGAGGAGCTTGGGGTCGCCAGAGCCTCGTCTGTTAGTGAAAACAGGATTCGCCGCGGATAGGTGAGGTTGACAATTGGGTTTGGAGAAGCTATATATTGCGCTGGCAACCTGAAAGGTTGCGCTACACAGCCCTTTGAATCTGGTATTTTAGTCGCCTCTTACGACAGGCATACCTACCGCGGGTATATTCTGATCCCCTAACCCGCTGGGGTACGTCACAAACGTCGCCAACCGTAATAGTAGGTATCACTATAAAGTAGAAAGTGTAAATATCGCAACTTAGCGCACATGTCTCACTAGTGACAATATATCCAAAAATTGTGATGGAGTTTGGATGAGTTTTTTTATTCTCTTCTAAACTTTTAACTTCGAATAAAAATTCACTTAATTTTTCCCACTTATAAAAAGTAACGGTACTCATCACCTGATCGATGAATAAATAAAAAAGTTGGGCTGCCATATATGGAAAACTTCCAAATATAATAAAAAACTAATTTGAGATATTTACATTTACTAAAAAGCTCTGAATTTAAGTTTGTTTCAGTGACCTTTTTCATAAAAAACTTGGGCAAGGTAGGTAGGTAGGTTGAACTGGCCGGTCTATGAGGACCTCACATAGATTGATTGAGTCCGTAGTGTTACCAGAAGCTTGTTTTAACGACCAAACTGAAAAACCCTATCAAAAATCAGGACCTATGTTATAAAATACTCCGTCCTCTGGCAAATACTAGAAGCTTCCTAGGACTTAAGCCACTTGCTGCTTCTAGATCTGACAGCTGTATCACTCCTAATAGCTGGAGTCTTAGCCTGGCAAGTGCAGGGCACGAGCACGAACGTGCTCGATCGTTTCCTCCTCCAACCCGCACTTCCTACATCTGCTATCACTGACCAAGCCTAGTTAAAGGCATGTGACGCCAGAAGGCAGTGTCCAGTCAGAATACCGTCATGAGTCTACAGTCCTCTCTTTTTAATGATAGGAGCATCTGTGTTAGTCTAAGGTTGTAAGACCTACACATAATCTTCGACACTTTACAGCCCCGCGCTTGAACCCACGCCTTTCCCGCTTGGTCGATCATGTGCACCTCTCGCCTTCGCTTACTCTCGCCCAATCTAATTGGGACATCTACGGAGCAAGCTTCAAGGGATGCGCCCTTTTTAGCTAGTTCGTCCGCTTTTTCATTCCCATCTATTCCCATATGCCCTGGGACCCAATATAGATGTATGCTTCTCCCTGTCCCGATTCTCTCAGAGACTGCTTACACTCTAACACGCATTTAGATGATGTCCTATGCGAGATTATTGCCTTAATTGCTGCTTGACTGTCAATATAAAAGTTAACACGGTTGTAGCTTAAGCTATTCTCTTCCAGGATTTCTACTGCTTTGGTTACGGCTAATATTTCCGCTTGGAAAAACGCTACAGTAATCCGGCAGCCTGTAGGATCTGCTTATTTCCGGATCAGCGCAGTATACCGCAGACCCTACTCCTTCCACTACTTTGGAAACCATCGGTGTACACATGTATCGCCTCGTCCGCCATTTGCGCACCCTGCGCCAACCGTCCACCTCTGAGTGGCTTAGGAGCTAACGAGATTAAGGTAATCAATAACTATTAATTGAATGTGTTGCAGCTAGGCGGAATATTCGATTGTATTTAAACATAGTCCTCCCCACCTCACCGAGTCCTAGCCCGCGTCAGCAAATAATGATGACCATCGGTCCCGGACTTAACGTGCGCGCTCGCCGATTTTGCAACCCGATTGAATAGTAAGAATAACGAAGAGGCGAAAGGGGTAGAGTAAACGCCCACCATCTCAGAACAGGGAGGCAGGATCTCCAAAGTAGGCCGAAGAGAAAAGTCTTAGTTTGGAAACCATACAACTCAAAAGCTGCAAAGCAGAATCATAAAGGGGTTCATGGAAGTATACAAGGAAAAGACGATGTTGTTGATAAGCTAAAGGGAGATAACGACGAGACAATTTTTAGAAATATGTGGTGTATCATTAAAATGAGGATCTTGCACTAAAATAGCACTTTTTCAGATATTCTAGGGATATCCACGGCACACATTTAGGGACCATGTCAGCCAAAGTATATAATTTATTGGAATTAAAATGATCATTTGCTTATACTTTGGTATACCTTTTGTTTGGTACATATTGTAACGAATTTAGGGAAATCCTGGTTATTACTACACCTTCAACGTTTCAATCGTTAAACTGTTTAATAAATCATTCCAATATTTAGTATCGCAAACTGGTGTTTATATAGAATACTTTGGGAGTAGTACTTCACAATTATACTTCACAACCAATAGCGTGTTTAAATCAAAACTGATTTTATTACTCAGCTTGCGCTGCTTTTATACTCTCCGTTGCTTCGTTCGCATATTTCTCCAAAGTCTAGACGTTTACCTTCTAGAACTTTTGTAGCTCATGCTTGGTTACCAGCTATATACGTGTATATTTGTAGTTTATAGCAGTGCGCGTGTGTATGTGTGAGTAACTACTTCGGCTGATGACTACATGTGTATGTATGTGGGATATATCTTCGTCGCCTTCTACATAAGTGTTGCTAGCTTAATGTGGACATGTATATAAGAGTGGCTGTTTGTTGTTGCATGATTATTTACAAACAGCCTAGTGATGTCAACATTCGCCACAATATGTATAGCACAAGAACACATTCTGGTCTATATTTTGGCCCATATCACATAAAGGCGTTCAGATATCGCAAAAAGCTTACTTTTTTTTAAAGCCTCATCAGCAGCTTTCATTTTATTATTCATATTGTATAAACATTAAATATACATATATAGTACTTTTCATATATGAAAACTGATATCCCTGGTCTGTCCTTATACATATGGTATATACAGGACTAGATATGTCGAAGTATTTATAGCCAAATCAACTAAGAATAAAAAATAAATTGTTTGGGCAATTACCTCAGGGGAGATTTAGTCGGAAGCTGCAAGGCGAATAAATTTTCACTGAGAAGTTTCCATGGCAGAAATATACTCGGAGTGTTTGCAAAACCAAAGCGGATAGCTCGCTTAGAAAAACTTTTTTGGCGTTGCTTTGTTCGGGTTTTGAACCTAGGGCCTTCGATGCGTTATGCGGATAGTGCCAGCACACAAAAATTATCGATAGTAATATCACATATCTAGTTGCTGATAGTTAACAGCGGTGTAGGCATTTGTTCAAATGTTGATAACACAAATGTTAAATTATTAAAAATGTTGACACTACACACTACATCGATAATTGTCAACTCGAGTGTTTTGCAGTGCGTACGTGTGTGTTGTGTTATAAAAATAACTCCGGAGAAAAGTTGCAGAGTTTAGGCGCATTCGCGGAAATAAGTGATGAGGGAATTAATTAGAAGCAGTTCTCTTTAAACAGTTTAATCTTATTGATAAAACTCTAGGCAACAATAAACAACAGTACATACACACACATACATACATAGATATATTACTCACACTTGCAATTAAAAAAATTTTATAAGATCAAATGTGTAGACTTATCAGTGCCATAAAATCATGTCTATAGAGTAAAAGTACATATATATACACCAAATATGAATACATATATATATACCTACATATATGGTAAATATAATACTAAGCAAGCTCAATTAGATTAACTCCATAATTGATACCAGAAAGATGTCAAATATTTTGTGGAATTTTCGTTTGACTCTGCTTTTGCTGTTTTTGTATATACATCCAGCGTCGTGGAGTCTAAACATTCTTGGCAACTGGCTGGTCCGAAATGTGGGCAGAAGATGTGCATTTCATTCGACGCTTTGTAGAGAAATTGAGTAATAATACAATCAATTGGGCGTTCAGTAAGGACACAGAACTCGATGCGGCAAACATTGGAGCGTAGGCGTTTGAGCTGGCGCCAACTGACGACGGCTACTTTTGGCTGAACCTCAGAGATTCTTATATCTTGCATGCTCAAGACTTGGTATTGTGCTCTTTGATTGAAATAAAACTAGTTTTATTCTTTAATTTGGTTATAATGGTTGTGTTAGTACTTTGTTTTGTTTTGCTACTGAGTTCGGTATTTGAGTCATTCTTAATTTTCCATTATTGCGGACCAACGTTGAAATTTCGTTTTTTTCTTGTGACCGAAAAACCAATTAATATGCTGTAAATGTGTGCTTATTAGGTGAAAATTAAAAAAAAATGAAAAAATATAAAGCGCTTATTTAGCATAAAAGTCGCAGGCACGCGGTTGCGCAAGACTTCGCCTCGCACTCATATCATATATACATACATAGCTATAAAATAGAACGCAGTTTTTTTTGCAAAATATCAAATAGGTATCTGAAGCATTTCTTTGTCTTTGAGGAAAACAATTTTAATATTTATTAGATTGGTTCATTCCACATATAAATAGTGTTCAGCTTGTGTTGAGAATTTATTTCTTTACCCTCAACACCACATTCTTCAATTTAAGGAAGGCTCCATCGCTTTCTGCCTCCTTGCTTTGCTATCATAAAGTTCCGGAAATTTAGTTTCTTGCAGGCAAAAATTTGATATAAAAAATCGCGTGATGGTCATAATTTCGCAAGCTTAATTGACGTTATGGCCGTTGACTTTATATCACCCCTACACTCTTGCCGAAGTTTCGATTTATTTGAACAATTTGCAAAATAAGGCATACCCTAAGATAAATAATATGTATTTGAGGGGTTGGTCATATTAAATTGCGGCTGAGCCTAAACTGTAGCGACATGACGCCAGCTTGTATTTATTATGTAAATACAATATAACAAGCAAAGCTTTGTATTTTGATGAGGGGCTGGGTACATAAGTTTATATAATATGTGAAAATCCATTTATTTATATACTACATTAACGGCTTTTTACATATTTGTAAATATTCAATTGCCACTTTTTCGCGCAGCAAGTTCAGGGTGCAGGGGTGTGTATGTCTGTATGTGCATAAGTAGAGTATAATATTTGATATGAATCGTTATGAGTCGATTATATCACTTGCAACAATTTAATAAATTAGTATTTTTTTTATATTCAAATTTGTTCATTCAACTGCGGAAGTTTTACGTACTGATGTTAGGTACATATATACATATTGTAACGAATTACTTGCACACTTCTCTTATTGCAATCCCTGCTAAGTTCGAAATCACTAAAACTGTGAATAAACTAACTCATATTGAAATGATGGAAAAATAGCCTTTATTAAGTACTTTCACAATAACACTCAAACTGTGCAAACGTAATAGCTAATTAACCAAAAAGATATCTTAAAGGAAAATGACTTTAAAAATAATAGTGCTATTGCTCGATTAGATATGTCTTACTCGTAAACTGCTTGACAATCAAACAAACTGGAATACTCTTACTCGCTGGCGCCGCTTTATGTTTACGACTGCACATACTTCAGGGCCTCGATTCCAGAACTTACTAGTTGTTGCGGCTACAAAATCGCAGCCACAACTACGTGCACAAATTATTGCTCTCTCTCTTGTGACAACATCAGATATAAGGTATATGCATGGTTTGTAGGTTTTACAGTCTCCCGGCACACACATAAGCGTATAAGTTAAAATTCATCGGTGTGACCTACCATGCTCTTGCTGCCTTTATGTAAAATGTTGCTCGTCGGAATGGTACATCTGTGTCGACAAATTTATTCGTTTTAAGTAGCACATAAAGATTGAATATTGAGTTGATGTTTGTAGTTGCGCACCCATAGGGCATATAAGGACAAATGATATGTGGTGACATCTCTCTGGGCTGCCTTATATCTGTGGATACTTGATTAATTATTAACGAAACACTACTGGCAAGGCCTTAGCACGACCCTTAGTGATGGGAAAATTTATGATGCTAATATCCCTGACACTGCCCTCCACCTAAGTCTTCGTCCGATCAGACAAATCCCGAGGTACAAAGCTGATAGCCTTCCAAATGGACCCCTCATCTAGTTCGTGGTTTACCGATGGTTGTATGCGGTACATACATCGTTGATCCGTTTTCCAACTTGGTGGGCTTCCAAATTACACTTGCAATTCGGGGACAACTTTTTTTCTGTGGGGTGTATAACAGCACAAATCTCTTCCTGAAAACTATTCTGAATTAATGCCTTATCATATCGCTTCATCTGCACTCAGATCTTGTTCGTTGTTTTATCAGATCTTGTATTTATATTAGCTATTCTTCAAACAATAGTGGATTCTGACACTTCTCAAAATGGAATCTATCCCAAACTTCAAATCAGTGGCAGTCAAGGGTCATGCCAAAAATTATTTGCAGGGTTTGGCCGTTGTTCATGCACTGCTGATCGGCAAGCCATCAAGAATTAAAGGTATGCGGGCATCCCATTCTTTATGGTACTGCAACTACTTCCTAAGGCCCTCAATGTTCATTGAATCGTTCTACCATACCGTCGGATGAGGGATGCAAGCAGTTGTCCGTGTTTTTCGAAGACAATGAATTACAATTTCCTGGAACACAGTGATTCGAAATCCGCGGTCAGAATGAACCATTGGTACAC
>JARSSU010011538.1:0-36225 GCA_029619165.1 Eurosta solidaginis
TGCGAATACATGAGAATATGAGATGTCAGATCAATCAGGGACCTGCACAAAATCTCGAATAGCAAGATGCTCGTCGGGCGAAGGTGATGGCGTACGTAGTGTGGGACATAATATGACACCAGCAACGCAGAACAACGCATACATTTGTCGGTTGATCGATAGGGCTAACAAACCAAATTCAGTGCTATCTACACAATTTCGTACTCCTGTAGTTTTTAAATTAAATACGAAATAACATGGCTAAATATGACATAAACAATTTATAGTTCACGAGTGGACGCAGATATCCGGATACACAGAGATACTGTCAGATAGAGTTCTCATTAGTCGACACACTACAAAACATACTGACTAAAGTGACGCTTATTTTTGAGTGGACTACGATGTCGAGATGTGGGTCGAGCTACAGCAGGCTGAGTGTTTGATTACTAGTGAATCAGCTGCAGGAACTACGTTTGTCAGCTAGTATAGCGTGTAGTCTATTGACAAATGACATCACTGTGCATGGTGATGCTAGCTGGATCTTAGAGGATATGCATATCAGAGTAAGGCTAAATTACATCAAACCTGCGCAATGTCGTAGGTAAGAGTCACGCAGACATTTGGAGAATATTAATGAACGCAAGGATGTACATTCTACAACTCAGTGTCAGGTTAAACTTGTGGCTTACGCACCGACAACGTTGATAAGAACGTCAATAGTTGACTACGTGAAGCTTATAGTTTAGGAATGTATCGGCAGACCGGATTACCGTCAGCATTCATCGTATGTGATTCCACTGGGCGTAAATTGCGGGATAGTTCTGAGTCGAAATCATCTTCATAGAAATGAACGAAGACATGCGGCCGTATCTATGCAAATTCTCGATACACATACAGCTAGTTCTCTATGGCTGGAGCTGTGTCACCGGTCAGTTATGCTTTAGCGCTAGAAAATAAAGTGATGGAATAATTATGAGGTATGTTCGAGAGGGAGGGGGGGGGGGGGGGGGTAGGGACCTGTCACCGGAGTTGAATGTCATCGTAACGGGGATATAGTGGGCCATATAAAAGGTTATAGCTACCACAGATTGGCAAAGTATTCGAACTGGTAGCATCTCTAGGATCATCGCTATCTCGGTTACTATAACTGTGTTTTTCCACGAACATAGGTAGCGTTGACAGGCGGCTACTGAGCAGAGTTGATTGTGCGAAGACGGCGATGAGGAAAGTAGATAGGTAGATATCAGCCTCCAGGCTGCAGCGGGGATGGTCTTACTGGGATGGCAATTTCAGACAGTGAATAGAGTGCGCGTATCTTGGAGCTTGTGTAATCGGCTACTTCTAGGCTACGCTTTTGAGAGCACTCTCAGGAGCAAGACAGCATTTGTACAGTGAGTACCTAGTACGTAGCAGTAATAGTGACTACATTGGAAAAGCATGCTGGGTGTACCTGAGCTGTACATCATCGTATTGGGTCAATACGCAACGTGTGATAGACTGCTATGATAGGAACGTTGGAGTTAAGTTTTCCTTAAGAATTACGACTAGGTGCGCATGTGATATATGTAAGTTATTAGTCCCAAAAACATAGTGTGGGTCGCTAGTCTAATTAAAGAGTAATGCATGCAATTTATTTGGGTCTATCAAGCCTAACGACTTAGAGGGCATGACTAGCTACTGCGAACGAAAAAATAGATGGCTTAACAGGAATAATAGAGCCAGATACCTTCACATTAAGCAAATCTATAAAATCTTACATGAATTGTAGAAGTTCTTCTTGTGCACCAGTGCATCATATTATCCTTGCATTGCGATCCTTGTAGCCATACATTTTCCACACATGGCATAAACGTAGCCCTATCATCGGCTCGCTAGTTCGAGTCTTACGAGAGAACACAACCGAATAGCTTTTGCAATGCGTCAATCCACAGGATCCGCTACCCCTCTCCCCTTATACCCACTCCCCCCAACGGCGAAGAGTGCTTTCACCTATAACAGATTATGAACGCGGAGCGTTTGTGCACTGGAGCGCCAAAAATAATATTGCATCTGCTCTCATTATGTATAGCATAGTCTGACGCACTGGCAGACACATCCGATCCGAGTACAGCATAGCATGTCTATTCTACAGAATACAGATGCATAGTGCGTATATCGCTTTAAGTAGGAGGGTCGTTTTATCATCAACTAGGTCCAGATTGGTGCTAGGGCATGAAGGTAGATTGGCTAGTATAGCAGGCAGCGCTTCGATAAAGGAATAACCCAATGCAGTGTATCACTCAACTAGATGTATAAACTGCGAGAGAGTCTTAGTATGCAGCTAAGTGGCGGGGCGGCGAGATGTGGCATTCATATACAGGTTTTCACAAATAGGCTGCTCATATCGAGTCAGCGATTCCATGTACATGCGCGCGGCTGGCCGGGGATTCAGTATGCTCCTTGTAGTCGCACATTGAATATGGCTATCTAAGCACTGTTCGGCACTACATGTCCGGTGCCCTTTGAAGAACAGATCTGACTTCATCGGACATTCAATTTATGCACTTACGGTGTATCGAGTGCGACTTTATATTTCACATAACACGCAGATACTTTCTATAGCTATGACTTTTCATTGAGGCTCCCAACGGCACACCCCTTCCAAAAAAAAAAAAAAAAAAATCGAAGCCAACGAAAGTACAAGTAATCTGCGATGAGGTACAATGCCGATGCAGACTGCTCACTGTACGGCACATACGTACAGTTTGAGAATGCATAGCAGCTTTCTCGCTGTGGATTGGTGTGGAGTGCAGTCCTTATCGTTTTAGGTGAAACACTTAAGCATATTGTACAAGCTAGGCGCGTAGAGCTTAATAGAAGTGACGTTATGTGAGATGTCCGTCTAATGACAGTTTTATATAAATGACACATAACACACAAAGTATAGGTCAATTAATATCGCAAAAGCTAGTAAATACCCAAAAAAAATAGATTACGCCCCAAACAGAGAGAAGACGATTCGCATTTACACCGACGCTAACAACACACAAAGAACATGCTATAATAAAAATATACAATAATACAATAAGAATTAAGTACCCGTGACTATGCATACACCACACCGAATTTATATTCACATTCACTCTCCTAAAATCAATCCAGTCGGAAGATTTTGTGTGGGCATATAACACACACTCATAGTTTATGGTGAGTCTAGAAATGATTCCTAGGTATTGTAATTTCAAGCTGGTGTGCGTCCCTGGGGGGGGGGGGGGGGGGCGCGGTGGGGTCTCTGACTAGGTTGCTTTATCTCCAGTACCTCGATACGTGTGAGGCATACTGACATGGAGACACTCTAGGAATACAACTAAAGAGTGTCAGCATAGATAATACAGATCTGCTCACATTTATGCTAGGCTCGGAACTGATACAGCGAGAGCCATGAGTCCCCCATTAAGCATCCGTATGTAGATAGGCATTAGATTGGATCCACTGTCAGCTCGAAGATTAGTCTCGCATTCAGCGAAGTGCATCCACTCTTTTTGAACACTTATGTGGGCACTGCATGTGAGATCATAGGCAGGTTATAGAGCGATACAGTTGGAACTAGTTCTGGGATGTCGTTCGATGGCATCGAGTTTATGACATAGGCGCGGAGTCGTAGGACTGGGCAGCTTGCAAGTGTTTAAGCTATACTTATAGTTGTGTACCCAGAAATGATGTAATTGCCTGGATCAATTAGCTCACGAGTCGTCGCTTAGGGCAATGGATGCCAAGTGGTAGGCATCTTGAATCTCACGGAGTATGACACGCGGAGAACCATTACAAGCATCCTTAGAATTTTCATGGGAAGTCAAGTGTCCGTAAATTATGCTCATATATTCTATAGTGGTGGTTTGCCGTTGACCTGTCAGATCAGCTGGTCGCTGGCGAGTCGATTGCCAATTCGGGCGATGGTATGGCTAACGTAGCGCTGTACAAACAGGGCCCACAATCCCGTCAGTCGACGTATGGAACAGCAGAGCATGAAGCAGTATATCTTCAGTGACAGGTTCCATTTGTAAAGGGGGGGGGGGATGCTGCATCTTATGGATGGTGCGTTCTAGTGTTATTGTTTCTTTGCGGGGCTTTATTTTAGTCCATCTTCGCTGTACTATAGCATACCTCGCGGAAACAAATACGCCTCACGTAGTTCGTTCTACTCGGACTCATATTTCGTGTTATTTAATGCCGCCAGTGAGGTATACTATCCCAATCCTCCGTAAATATATTGCCCCAATCTTCAGGAAGCGCTCACAGTCAAGCAGAGTAACACGTGACAGAAGTGGGTTAAACAACATACAGAATACGGTGGCAAGGTATCCGTGATGTTAGCCAATGGAAGTCTACAGTTACTAGAAATCCTCTCATCCTTGACATCGTCTGACCGCATCACAACGTGCATGAATTTTGAATCAGTCTAGTTTCGATATAAAAATGTTGCGTTGCAGAATTGACTCCCAAGAACATGTAGGCAAGAATTGGCATCTCGATAACTATATGAAAAGTCACGAGTACATTACCTGGCCATTGGCATTCCTCAGATGTTTCCTGTATGGCGTATCTAGGTGGCCACCTTAACGTTTCAGCAGGTTGAGGCCGTTGATAGAATCATTTGGATGGAGGTGCAGTGTAACTGGAAAGCTACTAGAAATACGGACAAGTACGTCTTCCAGTAGACGTTTTAGCTAGAGGATACAAACAAAAAATTCACACATAGTCATATTTATTCTTGATGGCCTAATTCCGATCGCGCATGAGGATGACATACTAACGGGCCAGAACTCCCGCAGACTAGGTACGTTATTTATGGCAAAATATGACGCAGTGGCTGACTGCGGTGTCAGCGTAGCATTTGAAGTATCGCGGAGTACGATGTCCGATGCGTGCAGAGCAGATGTAATGAAATCCATTCTTTGGCCGTAGATCGTCTTGGAGTTAGAGACAGAGCTGAGATGAGTATACACGTGTAACTGGTAAGGCTGACAGACGATTGATTTCAACACGATTACTGTAATGACAAGATGTAGATCCAGCGAGGCTACTGCGGATAAACGACTAATATACACTAATCGCGGATAGGTAGTTTCAGGCAAGGAAGATTGTGTGCTAGGCTATAAACAAGCACAACACGAGTCTGACAAAAAAGCTTTGTCCCCGATAATTTGGGCAGTGTGTTAACTAGATAGGAAGACTTCCGACAGCCCATGCAGCAAAGTTGTAACATTAATCGAAGCACAGGATCAATCGAGTACGCGCTTGCATATCTTAAAAATTACTGATCAATTAACCACATACCAAACGCACATGAACCGCAAATGATAAGATAGTGGTTGCATGTGTGGCACGAGATTCGGAGCAGTCGTTTAGATCGAGAGATATTCTGTCTGTTATCGGACGATCGTGTGTCGACTAGTACATTGAGGTGGGGGGTGAGGGTCAGTGATTAGCGACACAATATTGAAACGAACATAAACGTGAAGGAGTTGCGCTGCCAGCTCTAAGGCCGATTACTAAGCAGTGACGTGAAGTGCACATTCATAATCTCAAAAATCATATATGTATTACTATCAAATCGAATACAATAATTAGCGGGCGTCTATCTTGATATCTTTTTTAATTGTATAGAGTAATATAATCGATTCGAAAAATATTGTCATGGATTCTTACGATCACATGTGCCATGCGACAGCCAGCAGATCATTACGTAGCAATCACAGCTCGGCTACAAGAGACCTAGAGATACTATCACACACCGGTGATAAGAACTTATACACCTTATTCAGCTTATGTGTGAATGCGAACGGGGCTGTCCCCCCTTCGGCTGTGCCCGGAAGACGGTGGTTAGACATGTTACAACCTTTAGCAATACATACGCAAATGGGGCTGGAAACAGTAATACACATGCATCACTAGCGTTACTGCTTGAGTTGCATCACATCAGATCAGAGCATATGATCCTTCTGTGCAGCGTAGTGTGTATGGCATGGCGTATTGTTAGTAGACCCGAAACTAACTAGTAAGCTTCTGAACAGTACTGTGTTACAGAGTGCCTAAGAAGCTATGCATAGAAGGCTAAAGCTTATATATAATTGAGCAGATAGCAGGAGTCGAGTACTAAAGAGGTAATGTCAGCTTATGTAATTTAGGAAGTGTGTCTAAGCTCATGTCGGGGTTACGAGTGAAGCGCGACAGCATTTACATAGCTCAGGTTTTTTTGAAGAGACTATGGCAGACAAAATACGGAGAAAAAATGCAGCCACGTATGTTCTAGGCATGAGAATTACCTTAGGGTACAACCTCTTGGAATTGATGTTTGAAATAATCGAGTTATGCCATTTCGTATAGTCAGTTTGAGTTCAATTAATGCCTGAGTTCGTTTTATGCTATTAACAGAGTTTATGAGTGTTATATGTGAAGAGTATTGTTGAATAAACGGCATCATTAGTGTCCATTCTATTCATATATTGGGGAGTTATGTTATATGTTCAAGACAGTTTCGCCGCGAATAAGTTCGAACTGCAGACAGAGGATGGGCTAAATAGCGGACACGGACTTATGCTAGCAAATTGGCGTTAGACCAAAAAAGCAAACACTGGGTACTCCTAGATATTTGGTTCGTGGTGTACAATATAATACTAGCATGAAAAGATAACCTTACTTTTCATGCACACATTGCAGCTTTCATCATTATTGGTGCACTTTACAGGTTATGGATTATAGTAGTTGAGGCACAAAATAAGCATAACAGAGTACTTTTTCTCTGATACGAAATTTTTCAAAAAATTTACTTGGAGTCGCCAAAAGCCCTGGTACCACACCTTATATGGCTTATATGCCCTAAGATTTTAATAACTTAGTGGAGCCAAAAGCTCCCGGCGAGTTTTCACATTATCTCTATGCAACAATATTGTTGTGCGTGGTAATCAATCATAACGCGCCAACTACGTAGAAATACATGTGAATCAGTTTTCATAGATGGCTATAGGCCAGTTATGGCGCGTAGGTCAGATGTCAAGTCAAGCAGTCCCATTCTTTCTGCATCTCACATATTTGCATCTATCTTCACCTGAACAAATCCTTGGACAATACAGTCGACAGGATCCTGGGAGTATACCGCTTCCATACCGGGATCTACTATGTTTCGCCTAACAACATGGTTAGCGATGTAGATCGACAATAAAATCGCTTTGTCGTATAAAAGTTCTATCTCAGTAATGGCTCATAGCGCGAAATTACTTTCTGAGATCGGTGCGTAAAACGTCAGATACTGGAGGTGTGGGGCCAAGTGTGTCAGGAAGTCCACACGCTGCGGGCGAAAGCTTCTGACGCGGGGGGGAGGGAGGAGGCCATTCCAGCCTGGGTACTATGTGCCAGTTAGTCGATTCTTTTGGACATATGCGTGGTTTCAAGGCAGATCTCACTATAAAGCTCGGTTCGCTTGCGTGCGCTTACAGTAGTCCCACGCTGGAGATATCTCGCTAAACACCAGTTTTAGCGGTGAGCTATATGTGAGATAAGGTCGACAACCTTGCTAGTGCCACTGCTTGCACTCTCAATCGTTTAAGGCGCTCACGCCGGGGATGGTACTCTTCATGCGGCAGACGTCTGTACACCTCTGAGGATGGCGGGACTAGGCAATGCCGGTAGCGTGCTGTCTTGGAGCATTGCGCCGGCTTCGTTCATTACCCATAAACCTAGGCGCATAGTAATATTTTGGCGGCAATTCCTCGGCTTCAGCATCTTGTGAAACTTCCAGCGTTAACGAATGCAATCTATGCACCAGCTCGCAAGAGAAAGTCCTATACCATAATACATGTGGGTATTAAGAAGTTAATATGCTTTTACGTTGTGTGCATTGACATGATTCAATATTTTGGCTTTCCATTGGATGCATTTATTTTTCGATCGATTTATCTACCTTTTAATATAAAAAAATATAAATTTAAGGTACGTAGTGCTAACTTGAAAAGTAATAGTCCTTCTCTCGGCGATACGAATATTAACATACGGGGTTACTACAAATCACTTTACTCGTACCTCGATGCTCTGTGCTATATCTGGGTGGCAGTGAATGCACGTGACCGATGACCAACAGCGACTCTAACGAACGGCTATGTCGGTGGAGTCGTTCCGACGAGATAAGTGTCAGTTCGAAGTATATGATGGACCTACTACGCGTTGTCCGTATGTGCGTGCAGCTAGCCTTCCAGTGACTGATACAGTATTTAATGATTGATGTTGCTGATACATTCGAGCTATACGCAGTCAGTATCTAACTATACGTCCATGACGAATAAAACGCAGCTGATCTACGCTGTGGCTAGGCCATGTGTATTGCAGATGAGAGACTTGATGCTCCGCCCAAGTACGTCGCTTTATGGCTGTCGGTAATCCCCGCCTATCAGGAAGCAGAGGTATAAAGGAACGCGAGACCTGCCCGTCACCCTCCGTTTGGACACTTACGCTAGTGTGGAAAATCGATTGTAACACTCCCTTGTGTGGACCTTAAATTGGCTCTCGGTTGGTTCGGAGTCGCAGGAGTCGACTGGCGCGCCTTGTTTGGACAAACGACGGCCATAACTCGGGAGGAACCAGAATTACAGAAGGACTTTCCCTAATTTACCAAAGGAAAATCCGAAACGCCAAGATATATTTAACGAAACGCGAAAGCCCGGGCGGCCCTGCCCTTCCACCAACGGTTTACCGTGACCAACTGCGGAGCACAGAGCTTTAAGCGCGCAATTCTAAGTTAACGTAGGTACGATTTCACTCGCAAATGAATCTGAAGCCTAGCACTGATAAGTATCCCCCGAATCAGATGTTCGCGGTTCACGTGGGATATCTTCATCACATCTTATCACGGCACGAATATACTTGAAATGGTACCTTATATGCGTATATTGAATTGAACACTGATTCCTAGCGATAGTGACTGGATGCATTTATTGCAGTAGTCGCCACCACGATCTTTTCGACTCGGGCGAAAGAACACTTAGATTCCACCTCAGTGTCTGGGCATGTGCTATTCGTGCACCTGCAACATATATTTTCATAAGTTAACTGCGATGCATGCAGCCTTACCCGGAACTGCGCTCGCCGCTTTGAACTTGAATATGCTCAGCGAGCAGTGAATGCAATCCATCTTGCGCCCTATGTCCGAATTCTGGCAGGGAATTTATTAAATGAGATAAAACTACCGGGATGAAGAAAGGATCAGGCCCTTAGATTCGTTTTTCAATCTGGTATCATGGGGCTATTACTAACTTGCATCATGTAACTACTGGTGTGCTGGGGGACATATATTAGGCATCCATGCTCATTCTCGTGAGCTTGCCCGGATCGGGTTCTTCATCTCTAGCCGCGAGTGCAATTGCTTAGCCTCCATTGTATGGAGATGCAGGATGATGCTTCCCGAATCGGCATACATCTAAGCACTCTCGTGGACATGCTAGTTAGCATCGGGTCGCCTCTCAGTTTGATCAAAATTCCTATAGGAGTTGGCCCCGTGTCGTTTAAAACCTGTCGCGTCTGTCGCCGCATTCCTTGTTATGAGTACAAATATTCTCGGGCGTCTAATTACAACGCATGATGTGGACTAGCACTCAAGACTACAGCTCGCACTCACATAACACTGGCCTGTCTGCTTCTCTAAGACTTTCTTTTCTTCCTTGAAAAGTAGGTCGTCTCGTTCTATCCCTTCTGTAACTCTATAGGAAGAAGAAGAACGAGACAGGGCCCAATTAGAAACCCACAAGCTTCACGATCGGAGCGTTTCACAGACACTCCCTCGAATCGTCGCAGCTCAACTATGCTGTATAAACGTAGGCCTCTGTATTGCAAGGCGTGTCCTTTCATTTCGTTTGCAGGACCGCGTCATTGCTTGGCAAATCCATACCATTGTTCGTATTTTTTACAGTGGGCCTGTCTCACACGTGGTAACCAATTTTTTCCTCAGGAACGTCAGATGAAGCGCTCTCTGGCCAGGAGTATTGCGTCCCACTTCTCCTGTGTGTCCGTCAGGATGTAGTTTGTGCCTCAAATAGAGCATGAGGTGTAGATAGAGTAACGAGTTGCTGAAATCATATGTGTCATGATAACATGTTTTTGATGATTGGGAAGCTTTCTCAGACAGTCTAGTCTTTCCTATGGTGTATTTTTTGCTTCCTTGTTGTTTACGCGGACAGCGTTGACGGGCGGGTTAGCGTATTTTGGATGCAACCAGATTAATCGGTACTCGAATCGATGTTCAGGCGCAATGTGCCGCTTCAAAGAGGTGCGTTCGCACATCTAAAACACTGGTAGTGCTATGTCCAGTTGGTTACCGTCTATCGTGCGACGTGATCAGTGGCGTACATGCGATTGCGAGTATCCTTCGATCCAGAAGCTGGTACTACGATGCCGATGGTATACCCTTGATGATGAGTCTTTTTCATGACATTAGAACGTCTCGTGCTATGACAGTGATGACCATTACAGTTATTCGTCGTAGTCACATCTTTGGATTTAGAGGTGATAGTATCCCAAATCGGGACGTGGAGATCTAAGCTAGTTGAACAAGAATGAACATGCAGGAGAAAAGCTTGTATGACATAACTAGATCATTCTCAGGATTAGGTACCTTGTCGTGGAATCGTCAACTGTAGAAGAAGAGTGAATAAGAGACGCTAACGGCAGACAATTTATGATTGTTAAAAAAAGATGACCCTGCAATGGAGTTGAAGCGCGCGGAGACTACCGGCTTCGCTCTTGGCCTTGGACTACTAATTGGGTTATTTAAACAGAAACTTGTATTCGTATACTTTATATGGCGTCCACAATTAATGTAGTAAACGGGATTTCTGACCTTCCGACAAAATTAAGAGGTCTAAATGTAATTTGGTTAAATTACTTAACGATAGATCGTGAACACCCAACCCCGGCACGGATGATTGTATGAAATGCCTAACCTGAGTCCCAATGCCTGTGCTGTCGAAAATTGGGGACCGCAAAGTCAATTCAGCGCGTCAGTGCACGTTAGAAGTTTTCATATTGTGTAGGGCTGACTTTCCGACAGTGTAGGGCCAAAACAGCTTCGTGTTGCCCACTGCCTGGACGTTAAAGTCCGCCAGCATGGGAGGAAAACAGATTTTCTATAAATTGCAAGGTTCACGGAATAGTGGTCATCTTCGACTTATTATTCATGACAGGAGCGCTAGCGGCCTCGTTAGTGTAGATGCGATTTTCTTTCTAATTGACTTCATAACAATAAGATAGTACCTTTCACCGTGCAATCGATCTTTGCTCCTGCGTGTCGGTCCGCATCGGGCGCAGCCAACTGACATGCGTAATAATATTCTTGTAATAAACATCAATTTGCTGTAATTACTCTCGAATGAGCTGGACTGAGTTTCTACGCTGCGATTTTAGCCCTCCAGGCGTGAACTTTACCATCTACTTGGCGACATATAGTCGCCTTCTCCCTACCAACGACGAATTCCGAACGTCCGGGGGGGGGGGGGGGGTAGGGAACATGTCGCTTATCTCGCATGCGCACTCCAGATAAAGTGCTCTACGATTATTTTTTGTCGTATCGTAGCTACAATATAAGACGACCATTTTGCATACCAGTTTTCTTGCAATACGACAGTTTCGTCTTGAGAATTTCGTCCAAATTGTTACTAATCTAGTACACTTCAACTCAGATCGCTCAACAAAATTCCATACAATCCAATGTACAGGTGATTTCGCATTACTTAGCATTACGTAAAATCATATATTAATTACGCATAATGAATTCGTACCTGATAACAGTTGAATTTCTCGATTGGCGTTTTGCATGCAGTTGGCCGCAGTGCATAGGGGCCTTATTCTGTTGGTTACCCAAGATACTCTACCTCTGGACCTTATGTGTTATAAGTATATTAAGAATAGAAACGTTATCAAAGACCATTTTTATGTGACAATTGCAGAACAATATGAGTGATGCAATATATCGTGAAGATCATCTTTACAGCTGTGTTGCTTACAGTCGTCGCTGCCAAGGATTCATTTGTTGGATACAGGTTTTCGTAAGGCGAAGTTACAAATAAATGGTAAATAAGTTGGTGGGAAAATTGTATCTATAACCATCGTTCTCACATATGACCGAGCTTTCAACAGACCTATAACGCATTTATAGCACGCAAGGCGCAGCAAGCCATTCTTCTGGGAACCAATTATTTAAGTTTCTAACGGTGACACTATTCCAATTTTAATGTAGTATCACATGATCCCTCACCACATGTGACTCGCTATGATTCGAAAGCACAAACTTTCCACCTACGTTCAAATATGGTCGTTCCCCCATATGTGAGCCGGACTATACCTATCAGTCCGCTCCTCTACCTAAAATCCGTGAAAATAGATGTTTTCAGTGACCTGGAGGATAAAAGGAGGGGGGTTCTACGGTTGCCCTCCGAATCCCTTTAAAACCGGCAAAATATTTTTTTCGCTTAAATGCGGTCCCATGATCTTGCGACTACATGATATTGTGAAACTTGAAAAGGTCCACTCCCTAAACCCCAATGAACATTGAAACCCCCTGTAATAACTTTCCCCGATCCAAATACTCTTTCGTAACAACCAACCCTTACAATCCCATCCCGAAACTTGGTATATGAAAACATTCCTAAGCAAGGTAAGTAAAACTATATTCCAGTTCATATTAAGCCGATATCAACAAGTTTTTCCCTAAACAAGGTTTTTTTGCTATGCGGACAACATTGTTACAAATATACTTTTTTGACAGCGTTACGCAAAAAATCTTAAAGTAGTAATTTAAATTGTTTTGTTTTCTTTCTTGGATCACTGGTCCCATTTTATTGTCGCGAGAATTTCTACTTAAACGTAAATAGCTCAAATATTTAACAGCACTTCTTTCGTTTTTTGATTTAGTTGTTTCAAAAAAATCATAAATTCGCAATTGAGATGATAATATAACTTTTGTTGCAAATCTAACGTCTTTATTATACAGCAAGCCCTTATCAAGCAATGTGTGTGTCCGCGAAAATTGTTTATGCATTTGCGCGTAGTTCTTTAAATACCTACTATGTCTTGAGATCATCTGGACGCTCGTACAGTGAACGAGAACTAAAATTAATTATACGTTAAGAGTGAATTTTCCAAAGACCTACTGCGTGAAAAATTCCGCTGATAAAAATATTTTTACAAAAAGAATTTAATAAACTGCGGAAAAGAGAAAAAAAGAAAAAAAGTTACAAAATACTACATAACAGCTTATATTATTTATAAGCTCTTTGTATGCTGAATTTTATTCTTAGCTCTTAGTTTTAGTCTTTATGTATATAGTGCCCGTCTATTGTCAAATTGGTTTGACTTATTATGTTACAATGGCAACTTGACTGTTAACTCCGAGAAAATTTCCCGTGTAGATTAGAACGAACAAAAATCTGACGTCGCTGCAAAATCACAAATCGTTTGTTTCGAACTTTAGGTCAAGAGTCGGTTAGCACGCTAGATCATAGCGGCCTGTAATGTTGACATCAGGCAGTATATTATACTACTACCCACTTAATCTACTATAGACTTCCAGATCCCCCCCTCGTCTAGATGCCATAGTATTGTTAATCCGCTAAGTAGCGTAGTCCAAAGGTGTGTATAGACACACAGATGTCTCATACAATAGCTCAGATTGACACTGTCTGTTTCGGCATAGTTACTGCATAGCGTGACAATCATATAAACAGTTGAATGATGACAGTACAGCGATTCGAATGTGATCGGTTTTCCGCGAGTGCAAGTCCGCTCTTTTTATGTTTTACAAAATATTACTGATAGGGGTTTGTTATAGGGCATTCAATGTAAAATACTTTTTCGTAAATACCACGAATTCATGCTCCAAATATGGACTACTTTAGGTGTTTATCAGTGCACACACAAAGCGCGCTCAATCCTGTGGAGCAATTTGAAGTGTAAGAGCTGCTGTTTCTTAAGTAGCACGATCAGCCGGGACATAGAGCAGTGAGGTCGCGCTACACGTCGAAAGAATTAACATTGGTATTACAACCATGTGTTGTAACATCTTGGCCTATAGAATCTCCTCGGAACCAAATATCCTAAAAAAATTGGTGTCCAACAATCTTTGCTAGCGTACTCGAAAAGAAGTCTTAAATAGATTATATGATTCTTGTTGATCGTCCCACCCATTTTTGACTGGACATAAACATTTCACTTACACGGATTAAATACTGCGTCTTTATTCTATAATCGAGTTCTGTAGAGTTGTTTGAAGTTTAGTCTGATTTATACACAAACAAAAACTGAAATATCGAATGCTAATATAATCTGAAGCTCTAGACTTTAGTCTTCGGAGCTAACTAACCTAATTATTTATAGTAAAATTATGGCTCAATTGCCCGAAAGGTTATGTTGCTATTTGCAGATTGTAATCCTCTATCTGCCGTCTTTACGACTACTGTGACGGGCATTCTCATTTCAGGTGTAAAATAAGTACGCTCTTCATACTGAACGACACAAAAAAAACAAAGTTCGACAAAAATAGTAGGACTTATCTTAAAGTTCCTATTTACATATTGCCTTTCTAACGGTGCTAATCTTATGTTGCTTCTTATTGTATGCTACTTGTTATTATATATTTCTCGTTATTTAAATGGTATATAATTATTATTTACACGTAGACATATTTCTTGACTGACATATCAGGAAATCTAATTTCGGCATTTGTAATATTAAAATCAGCGAAACAACAACAATCTTCCCAAAAACGTTCCTTCTTATATATGTCAATACTTGGCAACGGGCTATCATATCGCATGTGCAAAAGAGTCAGTATATTACACCACTGCTATTCTATTACATAATAGGCCGTCTGTTAGGTGCTCAACTTTTTGGATTATATACTCGCTGTTATCCGTGATCTTATATGCCATATCGAACCCCCATATATGTGTCTTTTAATGGCGCTTACAGTAGTTATGTGAAATCAATGTTATATGTTAGTAAATATATTTGCGGATAACTTTAAAATCGTGTTTTTCGGTTGTATTCGATTTTTCTTATCATTCTAATGTTATTCCTGTCTTGTTATATCTTTAGTAATTGTATTAGTTCAACAGAGCGATATTATTATCGTAGATATAGGTCATATACAAGGTGGCCATGACAGCATAGAGAGTGTTTAAACATTCTCGAATACAGAAGTTATTAATGGCCTCACATTACGTTGCAGTAGACTCTCAAGGGGAATCCTCTACACATTTAACTCATCCCGAACATTAGAATCTTCAATTTCACGCGCGCACAATGATCACATTAAATGCCCCGGAAAACAAGTCTAAGTGCACTTATGTGCTTTTTTACATGTGAACGTGTTTTGTTCACTTTTTTATGTCGCTACAAAATTTATGGTGGGGACGGGATCTACCTGGGCTCTGAATATGAATAGAATATAGAGCATCCCCATCGCCCATTCACAAAAAGGTGATTAGAAATCTCAGAGCGGTTGCTATCATCCTCTACTCGTTCTTTAGATCGCAAAAATGGAGTAGAAAAATAACTACGAACATTTATCTTTTTTGTGGGCAGAAGCTGTGATCATTTTTTTCGGGGCTCAATAGTGGTCCCTCCGCCGTAAGGGAAACCACTTCACTTATTTTTTCGCAATTTAAGTACTTTATTTTTTTCTTTGATAAACCATTTTTAGTAAACTCTGCTTTCTTTCTCATTACATATTTTTTTATATTTTATTTTATTTTTTATGAAGGTATCCGCTATTCTACTCGAAATTTTTGTTTGTGTCACACTTACATATTATATATGTATTTATACAAAATTAAACGGGTGGCGTGAATAGGCTAAATTCCTTAGCAAATTTCTTCGTTTTTAACTAAAAACTCGTTTTTTTGAATTATGACCCAATTGAAGTAAATGGGCGATATATGTATATGGGTTATATAGCCTACTGGGGAAACCGAGCTCCCAAACTAACTTCGATAGCGCGCCCAACGGGAACTTCCGGGTGGTGTGGAAAAACCTATTTTTCAATTGCAATTTCAGTAATTTCACCATAATTCTATGTCAATTTCATTTGAATTTTACATAATTTTTATATTTTAGTTTAAGGAACTCCATACCAAAACGTTATAATTACACGCGAAAGTTTGTAGAAAATTTAAGAAAATACAATCAAAAAGTACAAGGTCTTAGATCTAAATTCAAAATTTTAAGGAAAAAGTTAAGTAAGTTAGACCAGTTTGCTATATTTCCAACACTTGATGCATAAACCGAGGTGAAAAAAATACACGTTGGTCGAATTTCGATACTAGTATATATTATTAGAAGCTCCTACAAAAGCTTAGAAATAATTAGCTTATAATATTAGACTTACTTATTGAACTTAGCAGTATTCACTTAACAAAAACTTGACTTTAATAACCGTAACGAGTTTGGAGTCTTTTAGTCTTCGTGTGATTTGCTTTACAAGTCATTTTATACGGTTTGTGTCCGATTTTCTTGAGTGTCCTTCACAATTCCCTGTTCACTCTTAACTTCTGCTGTCTTGGTATTCTTCCCGATTTGTACACCTTGACTATTGTATATTTATTCGCTACCACTGTGTTCATGCGAGTCTTCATCGAGCTTGTCGTTTTCATCAGCATGTTGTTCTTCCCTTCCTTACTGGGCTCTTTGCTATCTTCTGACTCAGTTCCCAGTTCATCAAGCAAGATGTCTTTAGTTTCACCTGACCGACTTTCCTCCCCAGCAAGCGAATCGTCTTTATCGAACTTTCCGTTTTCATCAGCAATCTGCTCTCCTCTGAACTGTCATCTTCATTAAGAGTATCGACCTTACTGAATTTGTTGGATTCATCTGACCTATTTTCCTTCTTAGCAAGGGATCGTCTTCACCGAACTTATCGTTTCCATTAAGCGAGTTGTTCTCTGAACTGTCCTCCTCATTAGAGAGCCGTTCCTATCAAATTCGTCTTCATCACGCGAATCGTCCTTGCTGTCATCTGACTCTTTTTCCTTCTCATCAAGTAAGTTGTTTACCTTTGAGCTGTCATCTTCAGCAAGAGAATAATCCCTACCGAACTCGTTGACTTCATCTGACCTATTTTCCTTCTCAGAAGGGAATCGCCTTCTTCAAACTTGTCGTTTTCATCAAGCGAGTTCTCTATATTGTAATCTTCATTAAAAGAATCGTCCTTACTGAGCTCGTTGGTTTCATCGTGACCTACTTTTGTCATTATCAAACCTGAAATCTTCATCAAGCGAGCTGTTTTCCTCTGAACTGATATCTTCGTGAAGCGAATCATCCTTACTGATCTCGTTGGTTTCATCTGACCTATTTTCGTCTTCGTTAAGCCAGTTGTTCTCCACCAAACTGTTGTCCTCATAAAAATAACCATTTGCATCATCCTCGCCTTCATCAAGCGAATCGTTCGTACTTAATGCTTTTCTGTTATCTAACTTGTTTTCCTTCTCATCAAGCGAGTTGTTTTTTAAACTGTTATCCGCATTGTAGTCAAGTAAATCGCCCTTACTATAGTCGTTGCCTCCATCTGATTCATTTTCTTCACCAAGTGAGTTCGCTCCATCCTTATTAGAATAGAGCGAGTCTTCTTTACTGAACTCGTTTCATAGGACTTGTCCGCTTCACAAAATGAGTCAGCTTTTTCGAACTTTTCATTCTTATCAGACCAGTCACTTTATTAGATTCATCACTAGCCTCTTCACTGGACTCGTCATCTGCATTCGAGTCCTCATCAAGGGAGTTGTTTTCATCAGTCGAGAAGCTCACATGATGTCTTTCAGCTTCAGCTAGCGAATCGTTACTCACAAATTCATCATCCTTACCTAAATCTTCATCCGCGCCAACACCAAACCGATCGTCCTCATTTGAATCGTCGTCTTCATCGAGTTCTTCATTTTCGCCAATCTTATCATTGTGTATGGTATGTCACCTTTCAGAGCAATCCCAATGCGCAACACATTATTCGGATTATTACGAAGGCTGCACTGTCATCAACGCTTTCCGCACTCTCACTGGGAGCATCTTTCATGTGTACTATGGATCTTTGCTCCTTTTTACAAGGACCGTTGTGTAGAAAGCGCACTGTTGGAACTTCTACAAATTGTAAAGAAGAAATTCAATTAGTGTGGGGAAGCTATCGAAATTCAGGTTGCATATCAAAAGAAAATCATAACGTCTTGATGGCTACTTCCTAAAGAGCTAAGAAATTGTATCTGCTTCGTTCGTAGTCTTAGATTTAACGCTTCTCATCGATAGCTTTTGATTATGCCATTTCCGCCCGTTTCGAGAATAAATTGAGCAAAAATGTAAGTACCTTTACGAAATTCGATACACTGGCTTATATGGACCCAGAATATATTGGATGGAATCGAACGATAACCACGCCCACTCTTTCAGCATCGAGAAATTCGAATAGAAAAAATTCGACAGTTCATTACCAAAGACTGATAAAGTGACGAAACTTGGCGATTGGACTAAACATATGTCGTAAAAAAATTTTTTAATTTTGTAAAGTGGATGTGGCACCGTCCACATTAAGAAGAAAATTTATGTTACGCATGTTGTAAATCAAAGGGCGCTGACAATATACGAAAGCATCCCAATATTATACCGAAGTGATCCCTAAATGACTTCGGGAGAATCTGAAAGAAGTGCCAAGATTAGAGAGAACCACAAATTATTACCCAAATAATCCCGAAATAGCCCCAAAATGATCTTAAAACTTACCCGAAATAGCCTCCAAAACCATCCCAAAATTACAACGAAATGATACATAAATGGCACCGAAGTAGTCCACAAAATCATCAGAAAATTACCACAAATTGGCCTCGAAATTATCCCGGATCTCAAAATAACCGAAAAATAGTCCCTAAAAACCTTACGGGAGTGACCAATATGATGCCGAAATGATCACAGCTCTGCCCCAAAAAGCATAATGTTCGTAGTTATTTTTTTACTATTTTTTGCGATCTAAAGAACGACGTAGATGATAGCACCGCTAGAGATTTCTAATCACTTTTTGTGCAATGGCTATGATGCTCTATACTCTATTCATATTCAGAGCCAGAGTAGGTCCCGTCCCACCAATTTGTAGGAAAAAAATAAAAGGAGCACGACGCAAATTGGAAGACAAGCTCGGCCTTAAATCTCTTCGGAGGTTATCGCGCCTTGTATTTTTTTTCTTTTTTACCTATATATATTTTAGCCGCGATTATTCGAATAATCAACAACGAGCAATTATTCGAATAATCGACGATGAACGGTTATTAGATTTTAAGTAATCGAATTCTGAAAATCGAATATTAGAGGATTCGAATAATTTTATAAATCAAATATTACGAGCTCTACTTGCAGTGGTTTGGCAATCCTCCGAATGCATTACCGAAATGAAATGCCCGTCAGAGTCGGCAGAAAACATAAAGCCCCCAAACAATTTCTAATAAAGTAGCACGTCAGAAATCCCTAGTGGTTCATCGCACCAACTTCTTATTAGTAGCGCTTTCAGGAGGTATTGATTGACAACGTCATAACTCATCCCATTTCAGAGTGGCACACCATGCTTAATTTCCTTTACATCTTTAACACTCATTCCTCGATCTCTAAAAAGTCTCAACCTCACTTACTCTTTTCCAATGCTCTACTATAAACTTGAGCACACCTCATCTTATTGTTGAGAACACAACGTGTCGCCGCAGTAAATTGTACATCGTCCATAGCACCACAAACTGGTCTATACACCTTGGACACGCACGCTCCCTACAGACTGGTGGCAGGTTGTAGTATATAAGATCACACTTTCATTATCAGTGCGAAACAAAATTGGACCGGCCTGAGTAAGAGTCGGTAAACTTGCAACAGCAACAAGCAGAAAACAGCAATAAAAATTCATATCTGTAAACTTTCTTCTCTTTCCGAATTTTATTAAATTTTGTAAATATTTTTTATCAGCGAATTTCAACCGTCAGTAGTCTTTGAAATACTCTTAACTTATAATACTCTTTGTGTCGAGCTCAGCTGTTTTTAAACTAAACCATTTGAAGGTTAGATGAAGCATTTATTTCTTTATTATTTTGTAAACCCTAAGTGTGACACCAGCTGGATAAATAACGGTAAACTAGTGTCGGTTAAACTTGTGCTATAGCAAAAAACCTGTTTAGGACCTTGTTGAATATCGGCTTAATGAACCTTGAATATAGTTTTATTTACCTTGCTTAGAATTTCATAAAGTTTCGGATTTGTTCAGGGTTACGAGATTATTTGATCGGGGAAAGTATACAGGTCAATGTTCATTGGGGTAGAGTGGCCTTTTCAAGTTCAAATATCATGTAGTCGCAGATCATGACCGCTTTATAGCGAAAATATGCCGTTAAAGGTATTCGAGACCGTAGATATTTTATCCTCCAGAGTCACTGAAACATCTAAATGGGGACTTGAGGCGATGTCGGTCTTGGGGCAAACAAGTGGTAGGGATCTTACAATTATTGGTGGTGTGTTAAGTGAAATGGTCCCGTGTTATGTAATCGTGGGTTTTATTGAAGTGATTACAATTTTTTCCAAACTGTATTTACATTTATTGTACTCGCTTACGAACTTTTAAAAATAATCTTAACATTGAACTTTTGTTCCCTTTACCCATATTTCCTTGCATTGGCTTGATACGTCTCCATCTAAACCTTCATGGCGGTGTTCTTGGGCCACGTATTTCATCACTTGTTTTTACCCAGAAACTGTATTATGGGACGATCTGGAAAAAAAATTAAATATTTTTGAGCATGTTGACTGTGGCAGAACTGTTTAACGATGGGCGAAAATGTGGCTTTAATAGCTTAGCTAACAGAGCAGGACGCCGTAAAGGAATCCCATGATTCAATCAAAAAATAAATAACTAAATCATGAGACATCCATCGGTTTTGTGTATACAGTTAAGCTAGGCGCGGCTGCAGTTTTCCTCTTGTGTTTTTTGTACTAACGGCCGCTGCTTCCGTTTGAAAGACACTATCGTGACCTTGCAATTTATAGAATCTGTTTATTTCACAAACCGCAGACCATACTTCTTTCCTTAGTCAACGCCAACCCTCCCCATCGAAGCACAGGCATGGGATCAGGTAGCCTATTCATACAATTCATCCGGCGTGGTTGTGTGCAGATCTATCGTTAAGGTAAACATTACATATACTTCTAATTTCTCGAGGTAGATCCCGTTTTATAATAATGACGCCAAAGTATAGAATACAATTTCTGTAAATACCCAAGTAGATGCCAAGCAGAGAGAGCGGTAGGCTCCGCGCTCACCACAGCTTTCTTTTACAATCATAAAATGCCGTAGCGTCCTTATTCACTCTCTCCTCTACGTTGAGCTTCCACGACAAGTTACTATCTAGAATGATTCCTAGATATTGTATACAAGCTTTCTCCTGCAGGTTCATCTTGACTAGCTTATCTCCAGTCCGATTTGGGATCTCATACCTCTAAATAAATAAGACGAATATGTTCCCTTATCCGTATTAGAGCCTAAGTCCCATTAAGCAGTTGTGTGGTAGATTGTCCCTGTTCATTACAATACAGCAGGAATCCCTCTTTAACATTGCGCATTATCATAGGGGTAGAACTCGTGGCAGTTCTATGTGCGAAGTTTTTATAGGCCACTAACACTATCTATATTAGCGATAGGCAATATACGATCGCCGGGATAATTGCTTAGCAAGTTGCCAACAGCCTCCCCTTAAATTTTCATGGTTGATCTCTCCGAAAGCTTTTGTGTGGTTTCTAATTGAGCCTGTCTCGTTCTTCTTCTTCCTATAACGATAAAGGCACTACAGGAAGGTTTGGGGAGTGTTATCGACTTTTATGGTTCTTTGCGGGATATTTATACGGTACTTTCCGGAAACTATCACTAGCCCGACCACTTCGGGTACCATGATCATCCCACATCCTCCTAAAATATTTGGGGTCGCCAGAGCCCGGTGCATACAATACATTCCTATTTGTAACAGATTGTAATCCTCTCTTCATCCCGTCGTTTATCTCATTAATAAATTCCTTGCAGAATTGGACAAAAAAATTATTTTTAAAAGACCAGTCCCTGTTCAATGTTTTTATCACTAACCTTGAGGTTGGCGTGTGTTTGCACAAATAATGTCAGCTTGCATCAAACAAAAATTAGCATATGTACGAAATTGTCCATTATATCTTTCGCAGACTGGCCTATAAGTGCGAGTGCAGGGTGTGGAGCAGGCCGGGCTTCGCGTCGTAATATATCTTGGCGTCGCATTTGGTAATCTAGGAAGTCCTTCTGTAATCTGTTGTCCGAGTGATATACCAACATAACCCAAAGAGACTATTAACAAGAAAAGGCGCATCGTTTTTATGAAACTCACCTGGGAAATGCTAATCGACAATAATGACGCGTACTTAAATACTGATTAAAATAAAATAAAATGTATTTTGAAGGCACTCGGATTTTATATCTACAATCGTGTGGACTTTTGTGGGTCAGAAACCCAAGAAACAACTAAAGGTTTTTTTACAAATATGCAACAATGTAATACATATTTATATTTTTTATTATTAAGTATATAATCGATCGAAAAAATTGCATCAATGGATAAGCAAATATTGAATCATGGCCAACAAAAATTAACTTAAAACAAGTAAGGACGGGACTGTCTTCGGCTGTGCCGAAGACTTCATACCTTTAATGCATGGGGCTGAACAATAATCTTATCCCGTTCGTAATCTCCGCATAGTCAGATGTATAAGATAAGAAATATATAGTGAACAGATGTACATACCTAAACGATTTTTAAGATAAATATAAAATAAACAAGTAAGGAAGGCTAAGTTCGGGTGTAACCCAGGGATGCACCTTAACGTTAAGCTAATCGTTTATCAAAAATTTCCACCGTTTCCGTTGAAAACACTTCGAAATATTATCGATAAAGAATTATCAAGATAAATTGTCTCTCGTTTTTAACCGAAACGAAAAGCTTTCGTTAGCGTTAAAAACGTTAACAGAAACGTGATACTTTATGTTTGAATTGTGCTGGCAATGCTATAGCCATGGTGAAGCCGTAAGGTGGCAACAACGAGCGCACATACACACACAAACTCTATGTAATTTGTTTGTGTAATTCGTTGGTGGTAATGTCAAAATACTCTGAGAAATGTTCGTACTGTCAAAATTCATGAGAAAAGTTGCAATCAGCTGGATAATGCTTTCACCTTAATGACTCCGCCATCAATCAGCTTTGCCAGCATAGTTTGAAATTAATAATCAACATAAACGATTTGATTTCGTTTTGATATGGCAGAAAACGAAACGAAATCATTTCGTTAATTTGACGATCTTAACGTTAATAAACGAAACGAAATGACTTCGTTTCGTTTATTAACGTTGATTATCGTAACGAAATGATATCGTTTCGTTGGTTAAGCATGCCTGGTGTAACCGAACATTACATACTCAGTTGAGAGCTATGGAGACAAAATAAGGAAAATCGCCATGTAGGAAAATGAACCTTGGGTAACCCTGGAATGTGGTTGTATGAAATGTGTATCAAATGGAAGGTATTAAAGAGTATTTTAAGAGAGAGTAGGCCATAGTTCTATGGATGGACGCCATTTAGGGATATCGCCATAAAGGTGGACCAGGGCTGACTCTAGAATTTGTTTGTACGATATGGGTATCAAATGAAAGGTGTTACTGAGCATTTTAAGAGGGAGTGGGCCTTAGTCTATCGGTGGACGCCTTTTCGAGATATCGCCATTAAGGTGGACCAGGGGTGACTCTAGAATGTGTTTGTACGATATGGGTATCAAATGAAAGGTGGTAATGAGTATTTTAAAAGGGAATGGGCTTTAATTCTATAGGTGAACGCCTTTTCGAGAAATCGCCATAAAGGTGGACCAGGGGTGACTCTAGAATATGTTTGTACGATATGGGTATCAAATGAAAGCTGTTAATGAGTATTTTAAAAAGGAGTGATCCTTAGTTCCATAGGTGGACGCCGTTTCGAGATATCGCCATAAAGGTGGACCAGGGGTGTCTCTAGAATGTGTTTGTACGATATGGGAATCAAATGAAAGGTGTTACTGAGCATTTTAAGAGGGAGTGGGCATTAGGTCTATAGGTGGACGCCTTTTCGAGATATCGCCATTAAGGTGGGCCAGGGGTGACTCTAGAATGTGTTTGTACGATATGGGTATCAAATGAAAGGTGGTAATGAGTATTTTAAAGGGAATGGGCTTTAGTTCTATAGGTGAACGCCTTTTCGAGAAATCGCCATAAGGTGGACCAGGGGTGACTCTAGAATATGTTTGTACGATATGGGTATCAAATGAAAGCTGTAATGAGTATTTTAAAAAGGAGTGATCCTTAGTTCCATAGGTGGACGCCGTTTCGAGATATCGCCATAAAGGTGGACCAGGGGTGTCTCTAGAATGTGTTTGTACGATATGGGTATCAAATGAAAGGTGTTACTGAGCATTTTAAGAGGGAGTGGGCATTAGGTCTATAGGTGGACGCCTTTTCGAGATATCGCCATTAGGGTGGGCCAGGGGTGACTCTAGAATGTTTGTACGATATGGGTATCAAACGAAAAGTGTTACTGAGCATTTTAAGAGGGAGTGGGCATTAGGTCTATAGGTGGACGCCTTTTCGAAATGTCGCCATTAGGGTGGGCCAGGGGTGACTCTAGAATGTGTTTGTATGATATGGGTATCAAATGAAAGATGGTAATGAGTATTTTAAAAGAGAGTAATCCTTAGTTCTATAGGTGGACGCCTTTTCGAGATATCGCCATAAAGGTGGACCAAGGGTGACTCTAGAATGTTTGTACGATATGGGTATCAAACGAAAGGTGTTACTGAGCATTTTAAGAGGGAGTGGGCATAGGTCTATAGGTGGACGCCTTTTCGAGATATCGCCATCAGGGTGGGCCAGGGGTGACTCTAGAATGTGTTTGTACGATATGGGTATCAAAGAAAGGTGTTACTGAGCATTTTAAGAGGGAGTGGGCATTAGGTCTATAGGTGGACGCCTTTTCGAGATATCGCCATAAGGTGGGACCAGGGGTGACTCTAGAATGTTTGTACGATATGGGTATCAAACGAAAGGTGTTACTGAGCATTTTAAGAGGGAGTGGGCATTAGGTCTATAGGTGGACGCCTTTTCGAGATATCGCCATTAGGGTGGGCAGGGGTGACTCTAGAATGTGTTTGTACGATATGGGTATCAAACGAAAGGTGGTAATGAGTATTTTAAAAGGGAGTGATCCTTAGTTCTATAGGTGGACGCCTTTTCGAGATATCGCCATAAAGGTGGACCAGGGGTGACTCTAGAATGTTTGTACGATATGGGTATCAAACGAAAGGTGTTACTGAGCATTTTAAGAGGGAGTGGGCATTAGGTCTATAGGTGGACGCCTTTTCGAGATATCGCCATTAGGGTGGGCCAGGGTGACTCTAGAATGTGTTTGTACGATATGGGTATCAAATGAAAGGTGGTAATGAGTATTTTAAAAGGGAGTAATCCTTAGTTCTATAGGTGGACGCCTTTTCGAGATATCGCCATAAAGGGTGGACCAGGGGTGACTCTATAATGTGTTTGTACAATATGGGTGTCAAATTAAAGGTATTAATAAGAATTTTAAAAGGAAGTGGTGGTAGTTGTATATGTGAAGGCGTTCTCGCGATATCGACCAAAATGTGGACCAGGTGATCCAGAAAATCATCTGTCGGGTACTGCTAATTTATTTATATATGCAATACCACTAACAGTATTCCTGCCAAGATTCCAAGGGCTGTTGATTTCGCCTTGTAGAACTTTTTCATTTTCTTCTACTTAATATGGTAGGTGTCACACCCATTTTACAAAGTTTTTTCCAAAGTTATATTTTGCGTCAATAAACCAATCCAGTTACCATGTTTCATCCCTTTTTTCGTATTTGGTATAGAATTATGGCATTTTTTTCATTTTTCGTAATTTTCGATATCGATAAAGTGGGCGTGGTTATGGTCGGATTTCGGCCATTTTTTATACCAAGATAAAGTGAGTTCAGATAAGTACGTGGGCTAAGTTTAGTAAAGATATATCGGTTTTTGCTCAAGTTATTGTGTTAAAGGCCGAGCGGAAGGACAGACGGTGGACTGTGTATAAAAACTGGGCGTGGCTTCCACCGATTTCGCCCATTTTCACAGAGAACAGTTACCGTCATAGAATCTATGCCCCTACCAAATTTGAGAAGGATTGGTAAATTTTTGTTCGACTTATGGCATTAAAAGTATTCTAGACAAACTAAATGAAAATGGGCGGAGCCACGCCCATTTTGAAATTTTCTTTTATTTTTGTATTTTGTTGCATCATATCATTACTGGAGTGGAATTTTGACTTAATTTACTTATATACAGTAAAGATATAAAATTTTTTGTTAAAATTTGAATTTAAAAAAAATTTTTTTTTAAAAAGTGGGCGTGTTCTTCATCCAATTTTGCTAATTTTTATTTAGCACATATATAGTAATAGTAGTAACGTTCCTGCCAAATTTCATCATGATATCTTCAACGACTGCCAAATTGCAGCTTGCAAAACTTTTAAATTACCTTCTTGTAAAAGTGGGCGGTGCCACGCCCATTGTCCAAAATCTTACTAATTTTCTATTCTGCGTCATAACATCAACCCATCTACCAAGTTTCATCACTTTAACCGCCTTTGGCAATGAATTATCGCATTTTTTCGGTTTTTCGAAATTTTCGATATCGAAAAAGTGGGCGTGGTTATAGTCCGATATCGTTCATTTTAAATAGCTATCTGAGATGAGTGCCCAGGAATCTACATACCAAATTTCATCAAGATACCTCAAAATTTACTCAAGTTATCGTGTTAACGGACAGACGGACGGACGGATGGACATGGCTCAATCAAATTTTTTTTCGATACTGATGATTTTGATATATGGAAGTCTATATCTATCTCGATTCCTTTATACCTGTACAACCAACCGTTATCCAATCAAAGTTAATATACTCTGTGAGCTCTGCTCAACTGAGTATAAAAATAGGTAGGTACTTTGTGTGAGGATGCAAAGTTTCAGGCTTTTGTGGTCTGCATGTAAAAACTATTACTACGAATCACGTATTTCAAAAATATATGACGTAAACGTAACTATTTGATGAAATTTGATGAATTTTGAAGCTTCTAGCCATAAAAAAGGGGCAAAAATGACAGTTTATATGGGGTATATAATATATATACCACCGATCTCTATGATTTTTCAGACAACAATATATGCTATATACGTAAGCATTTGGTGAAATTTGAAGCTTCTAGCTGTTAAAACGGGGCTGAAATTGCGAAATATATATATATACTATATATACTATATATACCACCATATATATACTATATATACCACCATATATATACTATATATACCACCGATCTTTATGGTTTTTTCAGACAACAATATATGCTATATACGTAAACATTCGTTTGGAATTTGAAGCCTCTAGCTCTTAAAATAGGGCAGTAATTACGAAAAGTTTCTTGTCTGAACAATCGTTTGTGGGGGATATATACTATATATACAACCGATCTCATAAATTTTTTCAGACAACAATATGTGCAATATACGAAAGTATATGGTGAAGTTTGAAGCTTCAATCTGTTAAATTGAGGAAGATATGACTATGATTTGGGTTTCGTGACGAAATTAATATACCATTTCATTTTCATGAAAGGTATAAAAAGGGAAAATCAAAAGCGAAAATCACATACCGTAATTCAAATTTTTAAACAAATCTTAATTAATTAGCGGTGACCGAAACAGCTGTATAAACAGTTCTTAAAGCAAAAGCAATGAATAGCAAAAAAAAATGTCGAACTAAATTATATTGCTTATGATTTGGGCCGCACTTTCCCAAATTTCATATGTTTGTATATAGATGACTGTGACTGCTTAGAAGCTTCAGAGCATCACGAAGAGTTGCTTTAAAAAGATCTTTAAAGAGGTATCTTTTATGCTAGATATCGCTTGCATTCCACCTTTCTCAGATATTTTTATTGTGGCGAATGTTAGCATCACTATGCTCTTAGTAAATAATTACAACAAAAACAGCAAGCAGTCACACTTATGTATCTACACATTAAAGCAAGCAGCCACACTTATGTACAAGGCAACGAGGAATATTCCATAGCCAGCAGCTTGAAGCAGAGAGATTATTTCACATACATATATGTAGCCGGCAGCTAAGAGCAGAAGTTGTTACTCACCCATACGCACGCATATAGCTAAATAACCAAGTATGAGATACAACTGTTCCAGAAGGCATGTTCGTGAAAAGTCTATACCTTAGGAGAAATATGCGAACGAGGTAACCGAGAGTATAAAAGCAGCGCAAGCTAAGGATTTAGTAATCAGTTCGATTTAACATGCTATAAGTGAAGTATAATTGTACTACTCCCAAAGTAGCCTAAATAAAGGCCGTTTTACCATTCTGAACACTGGATTTATTTATTCGAAAGCTCAGATCTATCCAATCCTAGCTTAAGGTTTATTGCAGTATTTTAAAACATTTCAAGCAGACCTTTTTGTAAGAACTATTAAGGCCTTTCTTGTTGGTCTTTCCAGCTCAGTAGAGCCCTTATGGGCCCAAACGCAAGAGGACGTAGCCTTAGCTGACAAATCATCTTTCATTTGGCGCTGACCATAAATGTATCTTTTAGAAAAATATGAGAACTTAATTTCCAATCATTCTAGTACTCCGGCCCACAGTTGCGGAAAAGTTGATTTTGAGCGAGTTGATTTTAAGTGAGCCTTGAACCAAGCGCTAGGGTATGTATGCAAGCACACGTTTCAATAATTACGCAGGTTGCTTAAGGTTGTTCCTATTTTAAAGAATAACAGCTGCGTTAATAACGTGTTACCTGGATATTAGCAACCTTTTTTAAAACAATGAACTCAAATACGAATTATTTGTAAGCTGAGTAACATATGAATCGTTCCGCCTTTTAAACCCGAGTGTTGTAGGAACACCTTAAACTCGCTCTCTCTCTCTCCCACTCTATTTTACATTAAACATAAAATCGTATTGTTCGCATAAATTTTTTATTACAAATAATCAGAGTTGGGGGTAGTGCATTAATGCACTTCACTCACAGTTGAGTGGTAAATCAAATAATAATAAATATAGTTAAAAAAAACTAAACAACACGCAAATATGGTACCGTTTTAGTATCTACAATCCATTTATATATTTGGTGTTGATAGCACCGTAGCACATAGGTTCGTGTCTCCGTTATTAAGCACAACTCGTTTTGTAGCGAGTTATTTAATCACTGCCGCTGCATGGGTCTAACTCCCCTTTGCGCGCCTAGCCTAGAGAGTTACAAACAAGTCATACATACAAGTGAAGCTAATATAACTCACTATGCTTGTATTGAAGTTTAACAATTTTACTCTAAAATTTAAACACTGGGCCGGTATTGTGTATTAAGATTCGTATCGAAATCAAGTTTTCACTCAAACATTAAAGCAAAATAGCTTTGAAATCGTGAGTCCGAATAACGATATATGTGAACTAGAGACTTCGCATATTAGTTAGATTTATAATTTATCATAATTTGTATAAATAGTTTGGCAGTTCATATTTATAAATTGAGTGAATAAGGGATTCCGATACGAATCGTAACACACGATACGGGCCCTGGTAGTGAAAATTTTATTAGCTTCAGCTTAATGCGCAAACGTTTTTCTTCACATACTCGAACGAATCAAATAAAACTTCCATTAATTTAATATTTTTTGTTTTCACTCAACCGAGTGGTGGTAAAAAAATAAAATGACCGTAATAAATTTTTTAGCCCAAAATCTGCACTATCACTAAGCTGGAAGAAAATAGTGCGCACTCAAATTTTTTCAATACATATAGTGTAATACTAGCCGTGTTTTTTTTTACACGCGTATACGTTTCGTTTGCGCGAGAAAAAAAAACGCCTATCCTCGCTTGGATAATGCTTAGGAGACCCATCTAGTGGCAGTGGTTAAAGAACTAGCTACAGCACAGGGTGTACCGAAAAGCGGAGACACAACCCTCTGATGGCCATAATGTATTACATATAGCTGAATCAGTTGCGATTAATAGTGGACCCACACCATTTGTAGAGGTGATACATAGAATTAGTGCAGAGGGTGAAACATAGACACATATTTTACATCTGAGTATAATGCGTATTGAAATTTAGTAGTACTAATTTTATGCGTAGCAATTTCAGAGGTGTATTTAAAGTTTGACACTTAGCAGTCCATATAAAGTTTAAGCGTAAACACAGCTACTAATGAAAGTGTAATGCAATCAAAAATTAGTGCACTACCCCCAACTATGCAAATAATGAAATTAGCTTACATATGTTTGTATACAATATAGCTTATCTTAATGCATTGATAATTCAATAGCAATTATTAAAATCATTTAAGCTGGAGACATTGGTGCTTTATCGGTAACCGTATCGGTAACCGTATAACAGCTGATTCGACCAATCTTATGAGAATCAATGCAATCGATTATTGGTGCCGCTAAGGTCGTAACCGTATCGTAGCCAACCAATTGGGTTTTGGTTACCGTCGTAACGATAAACAGCTGATTACGTTAGGGATACGGATACAGCGATACGACATACGGCACCAATGACTCCAGCTTTAGTTATCCTCTGTACTGTTAAATGTATGTTAAAAAATTATGTATAAAAGTAGCTAAATATTGAACCTAGGTTACTTGCACTCCAGCACTTTTGTAGTTGACACTTTTATAATAGCCTTTCATGCTCTCACCGCTCGACCTGCACATTCGATTCCGCCATCATAATATTTCATCCATATAACCCATTTTGCATGCATGCCTCAATATATCCAACAATTTCATATTAACTGCATCACCGCCAATCTCAATAGATACTTTGCGAAATTCTTCACTTTGCACAGCCGTTTCAAAAAGATGTGAAACGTTTGCACACTCTTCTTCAGTCGAAAGCATCCAGGGCAAAAAGTGTAGCGAAATCATAACGCCATACATGGCATAGCGGGCGAAATGTGCATAGAATGTATTAAAACTAGAAAGAAATTAAAGAAATCAAGAAAAGGCGAAAGTTTACAAATAAAAGTATGCATTACTTGTACGCCTCCATCTGAGAGGGATCCACTTTATCATTGCACTCAACTATAGTTTTCAATGTGGCATACATATTTTTGTGATATGTTTGCAGCATTTCTATCCAACAGGTTTCACGTGCCTCCCCGTTGGTATTCATATACATAAAGAAGCTTAAGTCCAAGCATGGTGTAGCAAACCGTAATTCCTCAATCATTTTCACATCCAACACCCTACGCTCCGCTTCATCGCCCCCTGCACCTTCATAGCGAAAAAGCACATTATTGCGATTATAGTCACCATGTAATACAGCACCAAAAACCTTATCACCATCACAATCAAACACACTTCTGCGTATATTCTCTAGCAAGCGCGCCGGTTCGTTGCCATATTTTTCACGCAATACTTTTAAGCGTCCAATTAACTTTACATCAACCGGATCTTCTCTATCGAAGGTATCACCATTAATTTTGCGATCGTAAAAATCAAACAAACGATCAAGTGCAGCACGAAATACATAGAAATAGAAATTATCTTTGTGGTTTGGATCTGCATCATTTACAAAGGGCAATTCTATTATAGCATTTTTTAACTGCTCTAGCTGAGCAGGATCGGTTAGCCTTAAAGCGTAGCTCATAGCATGATATTGACCAATTATTTTACACATAGGGAACAAGTGTTGGGGTGTTAAGAAGAGGCGTGGTCCCCATCACATAGCCATGTGGTTTAAGATGCTCTAGCACTAACACTGATTCTCTTGCATCTGGCGTAGCACTCAAACCTTCGATGTAACCAAATTTAGCTACATACGCGTGTGGCACCCAATCATCAGTTTTAATGTTAAGCTGAGCTGAGGCAAGTAATTTAGTAAAAGCTGGTAAAGCACGTTGGTACACAAATATTTCATTAGCAAATTGTATGTATGATTTACTCGACTCACGGAATGCAACATCGCCCTTCATAAATTTGGCGACAAGTAAACGATGTTTTGGGCTGAAGATAAAAAATTAAGGTGAGCATAAAATTCGAATAATTTTGCAGGTTAGTAAATATGGGAAGACAAAACAGGTTGTTGTTGTTGTTGTAGCAGTATAACTAAGCATTATACATCGACTTAACAAAATCTTTGAAACAAAGAAAGCCTCGAAAAACACTGGTCAGACATCGATTAGATGACGACTACGAAAGAGGTCCCGACCTCAAATGCCCAACGTAAAGATAACAACTCGGTTACCCCTTGAGAAGCATAGAATTTTAAAATAAAACGGGTCTAATTCTCTAACTATTCTCCAGCCATTATTAATGTAGTTTGCTAAAATCCTTCCCGACTAGAGGCTTCTTATACCTTATAAGACCTCTATGACCTTATAAGACAGCTCGGCGAACCCCAAATAAGGGATATAAACCAACGCGTCAGATTGCTTGTGGATGAACACAAGCGGGCGAAATGGGAGGAGCACCTAAGCGGTTGTAACCTCTATGCCGGTGTAGGTAAACTTTGGTCCACCGTAAAGTCCCTATCGAATCCGTCTAGGCACAATGACAAAGTTTCCATCGCCTTTGGCGATAAAGTGCTGTCGGATGCAAAAAAATGCGCGAGCACTTTCTGCCGACAATATATAATGCATTCTACGGTCGACAAAGATAGACGGAGGGCCAACAGACTCGCACATAAACATAAATTCAGCGCGTCACCAACTACCATCACCGCCAGAGAGGTTGAGAATGCCATCGGTCATGCTAAACCATCCAAAGCAGTGGGCCCATACGGCATAGTCATGCCGATGCTTAAAAGCCTAGGGAAAGAGGGTTTCAAATATTTACCACATGTCTTCAACCTGTCTCTTTCCACCTTTCTCATACCCGAAAAATGGAAAATGGCCAAGGTGGTCCCGCTACTAAAGCCTGGGAAACCAGCTAACATAGGAGAGTCATATCGCCCGATATCTCTCCTATCGCCAGTAGCCAAGACGCTTGAAGCCATTTTGCTCCACTACTTCAAAGCAAATTTGCAGCTAGCCTGTCATCAGCATGGCTTCAGAAAACTCCATAGCACCACCACCGCGCTAAATGCCATCAGCACCCAGATAAATTGCGGTTTAAATCAAAACCCCCACCATAGAACAGTACTCGTAGCGCTAGACCTATCAAAAGCTTTTGATACGGTCAATCATGGCACGTTACTGCAAGACCTGGAAGGGTCTTCCCTTCCCCCATGTCTTAAAGGGTGGAACGCAAATTATCTGGGTGGTCGGCAGGCATCGGTGCAATTTAGAAATGAAACATCAAAACCAAGAAGAATTAAACAAGGGGTGCCACAGGGTGGTGTCCTATCCCCACTTTTGTTTAATTTCTACATATCTAAGCTACCTTCGCCACCAGAAGGAGTTACTATCGTTTCCTACGCCGATGACTGCACAATAATGGCCACAGACCCAGGCCCAAAGATCGATGAGCTTTACAACAGAATAAACGGTTACCTCCCTGATCTCTCCAGTTTCTTCGCCTCGCGAAACCTGGCATTATCACCGACTAAATCATCGGCGACCTTATTTACAACATGGACGTCCCAAATGTCGACGATTTTGAACATCCACGTCGATGGCACTACGCTACCGACTGTCCTACACGCCAAAATCTTGGGTGTGACATTTGATCAGGATCTACATTTTGGTGAGCACGCAGCCGCAATTGTACCGAAAATCCAGAGCCGTAATAAAATCCTCAAATCACTTGCTGGCAGTAATTGAGGAAAAGACAAAGAAACGCTCGTTACCACTTACAAAGCAATTGGCCAGCCGATTGCATGCTACACGTCCCCTATATGGTCGCCAAGCATAAAAACTACCCACTGGAATAAGCTACAGGCCTGCCAAAATACTGCGCTCAGAACCGCCACGAGCTGTCTTCTTATGTCCCCAGAACACCATCTACATAATGAGGCGAGAATACTCCCCATCAGGGAGAGAAATGAGATGCTAACCAAACAGTTCCTGTTGAATACCCACAAACCTGGGCATCCCAACAGACATCTGATTGATGAGCCAACACCGCCTAGGGACTTAAGGAGTCATCTCCGTAAGCATTTTGAGGAAATGCGGCACCTGAGAACTCAGCCGTATGAAGCAAAAAAACACAAGCAGGTCCTTGGTGAACTCCACAAATAGGCGTCGGCCCTTTATGCCAGGAATTGCCCGGCGAATCCAATACTCAAAAAACAGTACCCAAAACTTGCGGAAGAGGAACGCATACTCCCCAGGGAAACGCGAGTCACTCTGGCTCAACTTCGTTCTGGATAATGTAACAGGTTAAACTCTTACATATCCAGAATCAACCCCGACATACAAAATGTATGCCCCGCTTGCAATGTATCTCCACATGACACCAACAATCTCTTTAATTGTAATGTGGAACCAACACCTCTAACACCCCTTTCATTATGGTCCACCCCTGTTGAAACAGCAAGTTTCCTTGGACTCCCGTTAGAGGATATTGATGACAATTTGTGATCGGTCGCGACTATTGGTGTGGCGAAGCATTGCTACAACAACAACAACAACAACTAGAGGCTTCTACTAACGGGCGGGATACGGCAAAATATTTACTTCGAGAGCTTCGTTCAAAGTATTTATGAAAATATAAAGATACGGTTTATGTTTTTTAAATCATCATCATCGCTTTTTATATTTCGTTAGCTAAATTCACAAAAACCTAATCAACATTCCAAATTGCGTTTTCACAGATTTTAGCATGTCATTCTAAAATACACTTCCACTAAAAATTTCAACGACAGGTTAGGTTGAACTGGCCGGTCAATAAAAACCTCACATAGACTGAATGTGCCCATAGTGTTACCAGATTTTTTTTGACGAGGAAGAGTCCCAATCAGGTGCACGACTTAATAAATAAAAATAATTGTAAGGCGCGATAACCTCTGAAGAGATTTTAGGTCGAGCTTCTCTTCCAATTTGCATTTTTCCTACAAATCGGGGGGACGGGACCTACGTGTTTAATGCCGACTCCGAACGGTATCTGCAAGGCAGATCAGTTTTCACTCAAAAGCTTTTCATGGCAGAAATGCACTCAGAGTACTTGCCAAACACTGCCGAGGGGTGACTCCGCTTAGAAAAATGTTCATCTAATTGAAAAAACTTGTTTCAAAAATTTTGATGTTGCTTTGCCCGGGGCGTGAACCCTGGATCTTCGGTGTGGTAGGCGGATCACGCTACCATCACACCACGGCGGTTGCCACGACTTGTGTTAAGAATTATACTAATTTTATTGGCAAGGCCCTTTTGTGAATTAAGGTAACAAGTGAGTCCTTGTGGCTGTGGTGGTGGTTTTGTGTTCACAAACTTTTCATTAATATCTGAGACTATTAATGAGCCAATCGAACAGAAAATTTAGACGAATTATAATGATTTTCGTTGGATACATCAAAGTCAAGACTAGTTCAAACTTACCCTTGAGCAGTTTCTGTTCGTAAATGTATGTTGTAAAGCGCCGACATAAAACCATCTAAGCCGCTTGCATGCTCCAATTCATATTTTACTAATTTCTCATCTTTTAAACTTTTTACAATTTCTTCTATTAAATATTCTTTAATATATTTTATATGCACGTTTTCGGATGAATTCGCCATGATTGTAACAGCTAATGTTAAAGTTGCAGTTTGGAGTGCGCAGGAACTGTAGGAACTATTGGTAGCTGTGTTTAGCCAGCTGAAAATAAAAAATAATTAAAAATTACAGTGGGTAGAAAAAAATTAAAAAAAAATTCAACACAAATAATGCTTTTTTTAAAGCAGGTATCCCTTGGATACTTAGGCATAAATCAATATATTTATTTGTAGCCCAACTCGTACCAAGGAATATTTAGTAACTTATATAAGTAATTCAGTACTTAGATCCTGAAACTGCGGTCGCAGCATTAGCGCTTCTAATCACACTTGGATTAGAAATAATTTAATATCTAGCTATATGAGACAATTTATCAACATCAATGAAGTGCTCTTATAAGCTTAACAGTAGTTTAATATTAGTAGTTCAC